>JAOTOM010002136.1:0-91563 GCA_034440615.1 Ashinkailepas kermadecensis
TGCCGCCAGTGTCGTGTCAGGTCAGGTCAGGTGTGCCGCCAGTGTCGTGTCAGATCAGGTGTGCCGCCAGTGTCGTGTCAGGTCAGGTATGTCGCCAGTGTCGTGTCACGTCAGGTGTGTCGCCAGTGTTGTCAGGTCAGGTATGGCGCCAGTGTCGTGTCAGGTCAGGTGTGCAGCCAGTGTCGTGTCAGGTCAGGTATGTCGCCAGTGTCGTGTCAGGTCAGGTGTGTCGCCAGTGTTGTGTCAGGTCAGGTGTGCCGCCAGTGTCGTGTCAGGTCAGGTGTGCCGCCAGTGTCGCGTCAGGTCAGGTGTGTCGCCAGTGTCGTGTCAGGTCAGGTGTGCCGCCAGTGTAGTGTCAGGTCAGGTGTGTCGCCAGTGTTGTGTCAGGTCAGGTGTGCCGCCAGTGTCTTGTCAGGTCAGGTATGGCGCCAGTGTCGTGTCAGGTCAGGTGTGCCGCCAGTGTTGTGTCAGATCAGGTGTGCCGCCAGTGTCGTGTCAGGTCAGGTGTGCCGACAGTGTCGTGTCAGATCAGGTGTGCCGCCAGTGTCGTGTCAGGTCAGGTATGGCGCCAGTGTCGTGTCAGGTCAGGTGTGCCGCCAGTGTCGTGTCAGGTCAGGTATGGCGCCAGTGTTGTGTCAGATCAGGTGTGCCGCCAGTGTCGTGTCAGGTCAGGTGTGTCGCCAGTGTTGTGTCAGATCAGGTGTGCCGCCAGTGTTGTGTCAGGTCAGGTGTGCCGCCAGTGTAGTGTCAGGTCAGGTGTGTCGCCAGTGTTGTGTCAGATCAGGTGTGCCGCCAGTGTCGTGTCAGGTCAGGTATGGCGCCAGTGTCGTGTCAGGTCAGGTGTGCCGCCAGTGTAGTGTCAGGTCATGTGTGCCGCCAGTGTAGTGTCAGGTCAGGTGTGTCGCCAGTGTCGTGTCAGATCAGGTGTGCCGCCAGTGTCGTGTCAGGTCAGGTATGGCGCCAGTGTCGTGTCATGTCAGGTGTGCCGCCAGTGTAGTGTCAGGTCAGGTGTGTCGCCAGTGTTGTGTCAGGTCAGGTGTGCCGCCAGTGTCTTGTCAGGTCAGGTGTGCCGCCAGTGTCGTGTCAGGTCAGGTGTGCCGCCAGTGTCGTGTCAGGTCAGGTGTGCCGCCAGTGTCGTGTCAGGCCAGGTGTGTCGCCAGTGTTGTGTCAGGTCAGGTGTGCCGCCAGTGTAGTGTCAGGTCAGGTGTGTCGCCAGTGTTGTGTCAGGTCAGGTGTGCCGCCAGTGTCTTGTCAGGTCAGGTGTGCCGCCAGTGTCGTGTCAGGTCAGGTGTGCCGCCAGTGTTGTGTCAGGTCAGGTGTGCCGCCAGTGTCTTGTCAGGTCAGGTGTGTCGCCAGTGTCGTGTCAGATCAGGTGTGCCGCCAGTGTCGTGTCAGGTCAGGTATTGCGCCAATGTCGTGTCAGGTCAGGTGTGCCGCCAGTGTCGTGTCAGGTCAGGTGTGCCACCAGTGTCGTGTCAGGTCAGGTGTGTCGCCAGTGTCGTGTTCAGATGTGTCCGGGCTGTGATGTCATGCAATGCCTTGCCGTCAGTGTTGTTAGTAGCGTCGCACAGGTACTCATTGAAATGTAAAGCGTTGCAGAATGCTTGGTCGGCTTTCGGTGTCGTGCACCAACTAAATCTGGCGATAGCTAGAACAACTTCAGATAGCGTCATACAAGCTAGATGTCACCGGCATAGGGGCGCGCTTATGCTGATTCATATGCGTTGTTCTTTTCGATTCGATTCGAAATCTGGCAGATGTGCCAAAGCTCTGATAAATATATTCACCCATATTTTTCTTCAGTCTTTTCCGTAATCTCCTTCAACCTGACACGAAGATAACGAATTTCGAAAATGAGTCGCACCACGTATTATCTTCACCTATGTCCACTAGACTATATTTGCTTAATCCAGCGAAGCTGGTTCTTTACACTTCAATTTCCAGGGTTTATTGGTCAGTCGTGCAACATTTGTTTGTGTTCAACAGACTATAAAATACCCTCAGTAAATGTAAAACCATCCAGCCGTACAATGTACCACCCGGGAACTTTAACTGAACTTCCCATCTTTCCTCATTAACTTGGACGGAGTTAATGTCTCATACATTGTCTCAATTCCCCGGCAGTGTGCGTCGGCACAGCCCATCACCAAGCCGACATCGACAGCCAACAACAGCTTAGTGGCAGCGATAGCTCAACAGAACCGACCAAGCGAACCAAACACAGCCGCCCCCAGCAGCGAGAACTGATCAAACGTAACCAAATGCTGACACAAAGCCAGGCATAACGAACATCGACAGCCAGCATCGAAGTAACAGCACAGCCAGTACCAAGCTAACAACACAACCATCAACAATGCAACAACACCGCCATACGCAGAGGAACAGTCCGGACAATGAGGCGAGGAGGTCCGGGTGATGCACCAGATCATGGTGACATCGTCTCGCCGTTTGGCGCCGTGGGATCTGTTGGACCCACCTGGTGGGGTGGACTGTGCGCTTCTTGGTGTAGAAGTGGGAAGTGGGATGTGGGATGTGGGAGGTGGGAGGTGGTGGTGGTGGTGGTGGTGGTGGTGGTTGTGGTGGGTAGATACCCAGACAGACCACACTCACCCGAAGCATCCGATACGCTCCAGGCCCAGACCCGGCCTCGCGAGTCGCCCACGTGCACGGTCCGATGGTCTCTGCAACATGCCACACCGTCACACATTCTCCCTGTCCTGCTCTGACCTCTGCTCTGCCTTCTGCCCTCTGCCCAGGCAACTCCAAACTAAGCCACCAGTCTCCACCGAATCTAACCTGTAAATGGACTCTGGATCATGCATGATGCTCCACAAACATACCGTTCCCATTTTGCATTCCAAATATCATCCGATGGTAGCCGATACCTATAACTCTGACAACAAACCGATGACAATATAAATCCTGAACTCTAGATCCTCGAAGATCCTTTGGGAAAGTGGCACTCAAATGTTGGATCATGGGTGAGCCTATGCCAAAACACTTCTTCGAACTTGGATCATTCCCGATCCGTCAAGAAAACAGTCATCTACTTCAAACATTCAACATACATCTAACAAAGCATGTACAGATATGTGCACTTAGCTCTAAGCGCAAGGAAGATTAACATAGTCATTCTCGGGCCGTGACTTGAACAAACTGGCCACGGTTTGAAGCAGGTGGCGCACATTTTCTCAGGGATTAACGCCAGACGTCGATTGTTTATCTTACACGAGGCTGCGTGCAACGAACTGTCATTCATTTTCCCCTGGAAGTTGCCGTGGTAAACACCTTAGAGGAAAAAAGATCCTATGCTGTATTGTCGACAATCAATAACACAAAACTGAGTCCAGGTGCCTCTTCAAAAAAGTCAACCCGTATACCAAACTGGAGAATACTAGTCTTTAAAAAATCCGATCAAGTAAACTACTCCTGGGATTGGAGTAATACCTCGGAGTTGGGAGTGAGTGAGGTAGTACCCACTGCACCCACTGTACTCACTTTACCCATTGTACCCACTTAGAGACGGCGAGGGCGGTAACACTGGCTGGCTCCGAGTTGTCGCGACGATCGTAGGCGGTGTGCATGGTGAGCTTGCTGCGGAACACCAGCTGACACTGCCACCGGAACCCTGCCCAACACGGTGCTATGTTATGGAACACCCGTGCTGGCCACCGGAACCCTGCCCAACACGGCGCCACGTTATGGAGCACCCATGCTGTGCTGGAGAATAGTGCTGTTTGTGCTGCACTGCATAGCCGTGCTACAACGCTGAAGGCCGTGTTAACAGTGTTGCATCGTACATAGTAGTGTCGGACATCAGCTGACCTAGCTGACCTCGCGCAGAGTAACTCCCTCAAATATGGCCGACAGCACTGTACGAACCTCATCAGAATTGTAATGTAGTGTGGCGTAACGATCCGTCTCTGACCGTCTGTAACCCGCCCGTACCTCAACAAACTTTTGCCGTAGAGTGGCAAAACGCGCCGTTATTGACCATTTGTAACCCGCCGTCTCTGCAGAGTCGGGCCAGTGTCGAGGGCACCACGTCACCAGTTGTGACGTAGTGTAACACACCGTCTCCGAGGAGGGTGTGGTGGGCACCACGTCACCACAGCTGTGATGTAGTGTAACACACCGTCTCCGAGGAGGGTGTGGTGGGCACCACGTCACCACAGCTGTGATGCAGTGTAACACACCGTCTCCGAGGAGGGTGTGGTGGGCACCACGTCACCACAGCTGTGATGTAGTGTAACACACCGTCTCTGAGGAGGGTGTGGTGGGCACCACGTCACCACAGCTGTGATGTAGTGTAACACACCGTCTCCGAGGAGGGTGTGGTGGGCACCAAGTCACCACAGCTGTGACGTAGTGCAACACACCGTCTCCGAGGAGGGTGTGGTGGGCACCACGTCACCACAGTTGTGACGTAGTGTAACACACCGTCTCCGAGGAGGGTGTGGTGGGCACCACGTCACCACAGCTGTGATGTAGTGTAACACACCGTCTCCGAGGAGGGTGTGGTGGGCACCAAGTCACCACAGCTGTGACGTAGTGCAACACACCGTCTCCGAGGAGGGTGTGGTGGGCACCACGTCACCACAGTTGTGACGTAGTGTAACACACCGTCTCTGAGGAGTCGGGCCGGTGTCGAGGGCACCACGTCACCAGTTGTGACGTAGTGTAACACACCGTCTCTGAGGAGGGTGTGGTTGGCACCACGTCACCACAGTTGTGACGTAGTGTAACACACCGTCTCTGAGGAGGGTGTGGTGGGCACCACGTCACCACAGTTGTGACGTAGTGTAACACACCGTCTCTGAGGAGTCGGGCTGGTGTCGAGGGCGCCACGTCCGCTCGCGTCACCAACACGAAGCCGCCGTCGCCGGCCAGGTTTGTGTCGCTCTTGCTGTTGCGTAGCTCGGCGGACGCCGGCCCAGGCGGCGCCAGCCGGTCTCCGACCGACTTCCTCGCCTCGGGAGTGCTGGATGTGGGCCTCTGCCGCCGCACCACCTGACACAGACAGACGCCGGTCACCATCCGCCGCACCACCTGACACAGACAGGTGCCGGTCACCATCCGCCGCACCACCTGACACAGACAGACGCCGGCCACTGTTCCGGCACGGGCGTGATGCTCGCGGCAACAATCATGTTTCCATGACCCGAAGTAGGGTGAATAACGTGAGCTTTTGGAGCCTGGGGAGAATAGAATTACCGAGAAGAACAACACTCACGTCTTCTGAATCGAAACCAAATCATCTTGCGAATGGATGCATCCAGTCAGCCGGACGTTGCTATACTGGCCGGCAAGCCTCAATCTTTATGGCAGTTCAAAACGATCAGTGGAGACCGGAACACCTCCAGGTTGTACTAGCCAACACCGTTAGGAATTGTGCTAGACACTTCTGTGAACACTCAAATCCCGGTAAGGATGGTCCCATTGGCAGCTGTTAACAGTCAAGTCACGTTTTACACACATCACAGAGCACGGCCATAGGGCAAGGCCGCGCGACACCTGTCGGTGGTGGGACACTCACCACGTGATCCACTTGGCACGGCCCGCAGCACCTGCCGGTGGTGGGGTACTCACCACGTGATCCATTTGGCACGGCCCGCGGCACCTGCCGGTGGTGGGGGACTCACCACGTCATCAGTCGTCGACTCGAGACTGCGCGCCTTGACCGGGCCGCCGGCGGCCGCCGTCACGGACTTGGCCGCCACACCGGCCGTGGCGGGAGCTGGCACACAGCCGCCTGCAGGGGGCTCGACAGTGCGGCCGGCGGCGGCCTCTGGCGCGGCGACTGCAGCAGCACCGGTCGGACTGGCCGCACACTCGGGCGGGCGGGACGTGGCCGTGCCCGGCTGGTGGGACGTGGACGTCGCCAGACCGTCCGCCTCGTCGCACGAGCCGACGCTGGCCAGCACATCCAGCGCCTTGTTCAGCTGCGTCTGCGGCACCGACGTCAGCAGTTGTGTCGTGCGGCACACACTGACGGACACACCACTCACACAGCCGTCACTCTACATCCGACATACTATCGCCGTAAAAAGTAGCGCCGGCACGCGAGTACGAGCGTAACTGAATGGCAATCCAAGTACAATTAGAAAGCACTGGACATCTCGCTAGTACTGCAGGAGCCACACCCTGATACGAACACCCTGACACGGTACTCCAGTCGGCGATTGTCCGACTCTGAGAGCTGATGATGGAGGTGACCAGAGGACCCCTGAGGTCCTCTGGTCACCTGGTCACCGTCATCAGCCTCTGGAAGAGGCTGATGATGGAGGTCCTGAGGTTTAGTGAGATGGTTGGTATTCTAATGTGAATCGTCGTATATCTGGTATTATGATGAATTGCAATATGCAGGCTTTAGTATGTGTTGGGCTGCATCCTCCACGCCGGTAGCACTTCAAGCTGACGATGGTGCTTCAGAGCCTTCAAAATTATCTATCGTTGTGTGCTGTGTTGCATTGTGTTGCCACCGTACTGCCTGTGCAGGCATCAGCGGTGACGACCCTGTTGTGCTGTGTTGTTACCGTGCTACCCGGGTGGCCAGCAGCAGTGAGAGCTGTACTGTGTTGCTACCGTGTTGCCCAGGTGGCCCGCAGCAATGAGAGCAGTGCTGTATTGCTATCGTGTTGCCCGGGTGGCCAGCAGCAATGAGAACTGTACTGTGTTGTTACCGTGTTTCCCGGGAGGCCGCCGGCCGTGACGGCCTGTTGTGCCGTGTTGCTACCGTGTTTCCCGGGAGGCCGCCGGCCGTGACGGCCTGTTGTTACCGTTTTTCCCGGGAGGCCGCCGGCCGTGACGGCCTGTTGTTACCGTTTTTCCCGGGAGGCCGCCGGCCGTGACGGCCTGTTGTGCCGTGTTTCCCGGGAGGCCGCCGGCCGTGACGGCCTGTTGTGCCGTGTTGTTACCGTGTTTCCCGGGAGGCCGCCGGCCGTGACGGCCTGTTGTGCCGTGTTGTTACCGTGTTTCCCGGGAGGCCGCCGGCCGTGACGGCCTGTTGTGCCGTGTTTCCCGGGAGGCCGCCGGCCGTGACGGCCTGTTGTGCCGTGTTTCCCGGGAGGCCGCCGGCCGTGACGGCCTGTTGTTACCGTGTTTCCCGGGAGGCCGCCGGCCGTGACGGCCTGTTGTGCCGTGTTGTTACCGTGTTTCCCGGGAGGCCGCCGGCCGTGACGGCCTGTTGTGCCGTGTTTCCCGGGAGGCCGCCGGCCGTGACGGCCTGTTGTGCCGTGTTGTTACCGTGTTTCCCGGGAGGCCGCCGGCCGTGACGGCCTGTTGTGCCGTGTTGTTACCGTGTTTCCCGGGAGGCCGCCGGCCGTGACGGCCTGTTGTGCCGTGTTGTTACCGTGTTTCCCGGGAGGCCGCCGCCCGTGACGGCCTGTTGTGCCGTGTTTCCCGGGAGGCCGCCGGCCGTGACGGCCTGTTGCCGCCTCAGGACTGACGGCCGCCGGCTGGTTCGCGGCGTCTCCCCGGACCGGTCGTCGTCATCGCCGTCGTCGGCATCCTCTCCACCGTCCGAGAGGCTGCTCTCCGAGCCGGACCTCAGCAACACTGCAGGTGAGGTTAGGTTCAGTCTGACGGACCACATCATCTGACATCAGCCCGACACCAGTAGCCCTTACGCCAGGTCAGGTCAGGTTAAGTCTAACGGGGTGCATTATCAGCCCAGACCAATCGGGCTGCAGTCCAAGTCCGACATCAGTAGCGTCACAGGTCACGTCAGGTCCGATCACGTTACAGGTCACGTCAGGTCCGATCAGCTGATGCCACACCAGAACGGTAGTCGGACGTGACGTGATCGGTGTGGGCCGGGGGTTGCCAGGTGGCAGTGCCACCGTACAATGGAGAGCGGCCGGCTGGGGCAGTCGGAAGGCAGATGTCCGCGGGTCATGACGTCTGACTGCATGGAGGTGGGTGAAAACCACTGGGCAGCCACTGGGCAGCTACTGAGTAGCTACTGGACAACTACTGGGAAACTACTGGGCAGCTACTGAGCAACTACTGGGCAGCTACTGGCGTGTCAGTATGGAACCACTGTAGAGCTGGCTACCGGGGAGTAACTGGGGAGTCACTTGGGGAGCCACTGAAGAGACACTGGGGAATCATTGTGGAGTCATTGGGGGAACTACTGAATAGTATCATGGTAATGATCGGGCGAACAACTATGGTGTCAATGTGAGAACCGCTGCGGATCCACTGGGGTAGTCACCGGGGTATCTCCTGGAGTAGTCGCCAGGGTAGCTACTGGGGTAGCCACTGACCCTGTGGCGAGAGTTCGCCGCTGACGAGCGACATCTTGCGCACGATCTCGTCGGCCTTCGACGAGCGGCGCTGACCCTGCGTGACCTTGAGATGGCCCCGGAAGGAGATGTCGCCGTCGGAGGAGGGCGTGCCTGCCGACGTCGCCACGGGCACCTGGACGTAATCCAGGGACCACATCTGCCGACACACACAGACACACACACCGCGTCAGTGGCGGCTGCTCACGACCGCTGGCAACAGCATACAGTCGTCGCATTACTCAGTACAGACCACATCTGCCGACACACACACCGCGTCAGTGGCGGCTGCTCACGACCGCTGACAACAGCATACAGTCGTCGCATTACTCAGTACAGACCACATCTGCCGACACACACAGACACACACACCGCGTCAGTGGCGGCTGCTCACGACCGCTGGCAACAGCATACAGTCGTCGCATTACTCAGTACAGACCACATCTGCCGACACACACAGACACACACACCGCGTCAGTGGCGGCTGCTCACGACCGCTGACAACAGCATACAGTCGTCGCATTACTCAGTACAGACCACATCTGCCGACACACACAGACACACACACCGCGTCAGTGGCGGCTGCTCACGACCGCTGGCAACAGCATACAGTCGTCGCATTACTCAGTACAGACCACATCTGCCGACACACACAGACACACACACCGCGTCAGTGGCGGCTGCTCACGACCGCTGAATGACAACAGCATACAGTCGTCGCATTACTCAGTACAGACCACATCTGCCGACACACACACCGCGTCAGTGGCGGCTGCTCACGACCGCTGACAACAGCATACAGTCGTCGCATTACTCAGTACAGACCACATCTGCCGACACACACACCGCGTCAGTGGCGGCTGCTCACGACCGCTGGCAACAGCATACAGTCGTCGCATTACTCAGTACAGACCACATCTGCCGACACACAACACACACACCGCGTCAGTGGCGGCTGCTCACGACCGCTGGCAACAGCATACAGTCGTCGCATTACTCAGTACAGACCACATCTGCCGACACACACACCGCGTCAGTGGCGGCTGCTCACGACCGCTGGCAACAGCATACAGTCGTCGCATTACTCAGTACAGACCACATCTGCCGACACACACAGACACACACACCGCGTCAGTGGCGGCTGCTCACGACCGCTGGCAACAGCATACAGTCGTCGCATTACTCAGTACAGACCACATCTGCCGACACACACAGACACACACACCGCGTCAGTGGCGGCTGCTCACGACCGCTGACAACAGCATACAGTCGTCGCATTACTCAGTACAGACCACATCTGCCGACACACACACCGCGTCAGTGGCGGCTGCTCACGACCGCTGGCAACAGCATACAGTCGTCGCATTACTCAGTACAGACCACATCTGCCGACACACACACCGCGTCAGTGGCGGCTGCTCACGACCGCTGGCAACAGCATACAGTCGTCGCATTACTCAGTACAGACCACATCTGCCGACACACACAGACACACACACCGCGTCAGTGACGGCTGCTTACGACCGCTGACAACAGCATACAGTCGTCGCATTACTCAGTACAGACCACATCTGCCGACACACACACCGCGTCAGTGGCGGCTGCTCACGACCGCTGACAACAGCATACAGTCGTCGCATTACTCAGTACAGACCACATCTGCCGACACACACACCGCGTCAGTGGCGGCTGCTCACGACCGCTGACAACAGCATACAGTCGTCGCATTACTCAGTACAGACCACATCTGCCGACACACACACCGCGTCAGTGGCGGCTGCTCACGACCGCTGACAACAGCATACAGTCGTCGCATTACTCAGTACAGACCACATCTGCCGACACACACACCGCGTAAGTGGCGGCTGCTCACGACCGCTGACAACAGCATACAGTCGTCGCATTACTCAGTACAGACCACATCTGCCGACACACACAGACACACACACCGCGTCAGTGGCGGCTGCTCACGACCGCTGACAACAGCATACAGTCGTCGCATTACTCAGTACAGACCACATCTGCCGACACACACACCGCGTCAGTGGCGGATGCTCAAGACCGCTGACAACAGCATACAGTCGTCGCATTACTCAGTACAGACCACATCTTCCGACACACACACCGCGTCAGTGGCGGCTGCTCACGACCGCTGGCAACAGCATACAGTCGTCGCATTACTCAGTACAGACCACATCTGCCGACACACACAGACACACACACCGCGTCAGTGGCGGCTGCTCACGACCGCTGGCAACAGCATACAGTCGTCGCATTACTCAGTACAGACCACATCTGCCGACACACACAGACACACACACCGCGTCTGTGACGGCTGCTCACGACCGCTGACAACAGCATACAGTCGTCGCATTACTCAGTACAGACCACATCTGCCGACACACACAGACACACACACCGCGTCAGTGGCGGCTGCTCACGACCGCTGACAACAGCATACAGTCGTCGCATTACTCAGTACAGACCACATCTGCCGACACACACAGACACACACACCGCGTCAGTGGCGGCTGCTCACGACCGCTGACAACAGCATACAGTCGTCGCATTACTCAGTACAGACCACATCTGCCGACACACACACCGCGTCAGTGGCGGCTGCTCACGACCGCTGACAACAGCATACAGTCGTCGCATTACTCAGTACAGACCACATCTGCCGACACACACACCGCGTCAGTGACGGCTGCTCATGACCGCTGGCAACAGCATACAGTCGTCGCATTACTCAGTACAGACCACATCTGCCGACACACACACCGCGTCAGTGGCGGCTGCTCACGACCGCTGACAACAGCATACAGTCGTCGCATTACTCAGTACAGCGGTGACAAGAAATTCAGTTCTCGTGTAGTGGAGGGTAGGAGGCGAAGACAATTTGACAATATGGTCTAGTTGATGATGTTGATATGTCGACATTGTATATGCTTGCAAAAACGTGATGGCATTGGTGCCCGTAATTTGGTATGACATGTAGGTGAAGATGGTGAGTGACAAATTAACTTTAACTACTCCACAGTCGAATACCGCCAAGTCTAATCGAAACAAATTCAGGAAGTCAAAACTGGCTCAACAGGAGGTCGGAACATTTCCGTTAGGTGTTGGTTTCCACCTAAATTTATGAATTTCAGGACAATGCAGTGAAGTCCGACTACGGGCCGCTCCCAATGTTAGCCGCGTCAGGCCGCATACTGGTCCGCAGCACACCGGCATTTGGGGATCCGACTGCCAACCGGATGACTTCGTACCCGCCTAGACTTTCAACGTGCGCTATCGGCGAAAACCCCGGTACAAAAAAGCACACCGCCAGCCTAATGACATCACACAGGCATATACATACACGGCAGATCGACCTGGGTCCAACAAAATAAACCTAATGACATCACACAGGCATATACATACATACATACATTCAAAACAAATTAATCCGAGTTCTTGCTAGGGTGGCTTTACGAAATTATATTGGTAAGCTCTGTTATATTGCAAAGCGGTGCTTGTTGCATGGACCCTGGCCCCACTACTCGATCCATGAATTCCAGTTCAGCAGCAGTATTTTAACCGAACGTTTAACGTACCGTCAACGCACCGACACGGCCGCCGGGCAGCTTATCTCTGGCCTTATCGGGCCAGTTGCCAGCTGACCCTCCCAGCCGGGGGCTAAATGCGGGCACGTGAAGCGACTCGAACCCTGTGTTGCCAGGACAGGGGAGACCAGTGCAGGCCAGCTCTCCAACCAACTGAGCTACCAGGGCAGCCGTACATACCTACAAACATACATTCATACGCACAGACCAGCGACCTGTTCTTGTCGGGTGCAGGAATGGACCGACCACGTCACACACGTCAACGTCACTATGACGTCACGGTCACCTATCCTGAGGACGCCGTCGATGCTGTAAGCTCTGGTACGCCACTATGACGTAACGGCTACCTACCCTGACGACGCCGTCGGTGCTGCCGGTCATGATGACGTTGTCGGCGTCCCACTCGTTGACCTGACTGAAGGCCAGGCACAGTATCTGCTGCATGCGGTCCGAGGCGCCCACGGTGGTGTTGACGCGCGCCACCTCGGCGCCGTTGACGGTCCACACGTGCAGCCACGTGCCCGACGACGTGGCAATGTCGCCCTGCCGCACACGTCGTGTCAACACGTGTGTCTGCGGCACGTGACAATGTCTCCCTGCTGCACACGCCGTGTCAACACGTGTCGGTGTCACGTGGCAATGTCGCCCTGCCACACATGCCGTGTCAACACGTGTGTCGGTGTCACGTGGCAATGTCGCCCTGCCACACATGCCGTGTCAACACGTGTGTCGGCGTCACGTGGCAATGTCGTCCTGCCACACATGCCGTGTCAACACGTGTGTCGGTGTCACGTGGCAATGTCGCCCTGCCACACATGCCGTGTCAACACGTGTGTCGGTGTCACGTGGCAATGTCGCCCTGCCACACATGCCGTGTCAACACGTGTGTCGGTGTCACGTGGCAATGTCTCCCTGCCACACATGCCGTGTCAACACGTGTGTCGGTGTCACGTGGCAATGTCTCCCTGCCACACACGCCGTGTCAACACGTGTGTCTGCGGCACGTGACAATGTCTCCCTGCTGCACACGTCGTGTCAACACGTGTGTCGGTGTCACGTGACAATGTCGCCCTGCCGCACACGTCGTGTCAACACGTGTGTCGGTGTCACGTGACAATGTCACCCTGCCACACACGCCGTGTCAACACGTGTGTCGGTGTCACGTGACAATGTCGCCCTGCCGCACACGTCGTGTCAACACGTGTGTCGGTGTCACGTGACAATGTCACCCTGCCACACACGCCGTGTCAACACGTGTGTCTGCGGCACGTGACAATGTCTCCCTGCTGCACACGCCGTGTCAACACGTGTGTCTGCGGCACGTGACAATGTCTCCCTGCTGCACACTCCGTGTCAACACGTGTGTCGGTGTCACGTGGCAATGTCGCCTTGCCGCACACGCCGTGTCAACACGTGTGTCGGTGTCACGTGGCAATGTCGCCCTGCCACACATGCCGTGTCAACACGTGTGTCGGTGTCACGTGGCAATGTCGCCCTGCCACACATGCCGTGTCAACACGTGTGTCGGTGTCACGTGGCAATGTCGCCTTGCCGCACACGCCGTGTCAACACGTGTGTCGGTGTCACGTGGCAATGTCGCCCTGCCGCACATGCCGTGTCAACACGTGTGTCGGTGTCACGTGGCAATGTCGCCCTGCCACACACGCCGTGTCAACACGTGTGTCCGTGTCACGTGGCAATGTCGCCCTGCCACACACGCCGTGTCAACACGTGTGTCGGTGTCACGTGGCAATGTCGCCCTGCCACACACGCCGTGTCAACACGTGTGTCGGTGTCATGTGACAATGTCTCCCTGCCACACATGCCGTGTCAACACGTGTGTCGGTGTCACGTGACAATGTCTCCCTGCCACACATGCCGTGTCAACACGTGTGTCGGTGTCACGTAGCAATGTCGCCCTGCCACACATGCCGTGTCAACACGTGTGTCGGTGTCACGTGGCAATGTCGCCCTGCCACACATGCCGTGTCAACACGTGTGTCGGTGTCACGTGGCAATGTCTCCCTGCCGCACATGCCGTGTCAACACGTGTGTCGGTGTCACGTGGCAATGTCGCCCTGCTGCACACGTCGTGTCAACACGTGTGTCGGTGTCACGTGGCAATGTCGCCCTGCCGCACATGCCGTGTCAACACGTGTGTCGGTGTCACGTGGCAATGTCGCCCTGCCACACACGCCGTGTCAACACGTGTGTCTGCGGCACGTGGCAATGTCTCCCTGCCACACACGCCGTGTCAACACGTGTGTCGGTGTCACGTGGCAATGTCGCCCTGCCACACATGTCGTGTCAACACGTGTGTCGGTGTCACGTGGCAATGTCTCCCTGCCGCACATGACGTGTCAACACGTGTGTCGGTGTCACGTGGCAATGTCGCCCTGCTGCACACGCCGTGTCAACACGTGTGTCGGTGTCACGTGGCAATGTCGCCCTGCTGCACACGCCGTGTCAACACGTGTGTCGGTGTCACGTGGCAATGTCGCCTTGCCGCACACGACAATTCAACACGTGTCCGCGGTACGTGCGACAGCGTAGCAGAGTAAGACATGAAGGAAAAGAGATAGAGGGATGAAGGCAGAGGGGAGAAAGACCCGAGGACAGAGAGGAAGAGGAGAATGGGAGGACAGATATAAAGGTGGAAAGGTACGCAAGGGAGAAAGGCAGGAAGGGACCTAACGGGAAAAGGGGAGATTCAGCGGGAGGGAAGGGAATCTGGGATGTGAGAGGAGCCAGGGAGGAAGAGAAGAGAGACGTAGATGGGGATGAGAGAGAGAGAGAGAGGGAGTGCGAGGGGAGAGGGGGAGGGGAGGGGAAGAGGGGCAAGAGAGGGGAAGAGAAAAGAGAAGTGAGAGGGGAGAGGGTAAGGGAGAAAGGGGAAAGAGTGGAGATAAATCACTTACTATTTCAGCATGTCAGTACCAGAACTATTCAGCAACCAACAAAATAGCAAATATCTGTTATAGCACATAGCAAGATATATGATAGCCTGACGCTTCAGCTCGATGTATGAGTCCGACTGGCAGAGGTCAGGCGAGGTCAGGCTGGGCCAGTCAGTAGTCCTGCACACCGCATGACTCCACCACGTTTACAGCGCAGTGCGTGACAACTGAGCAGCTCCACATTGCCCTTGCAGTTGGCCGGGTGTGATAGATGGGGATGGTGTCCGTCCAAGTCACTCCATTGTGGTTCTTGGAAACGCAAAAACTGATGTCCAATGTGTAATAAATGATGCAATATATAGCCCCAAATATATAGCATGCAACCCCATTAATAGTAATATATATTAGATTATATTATGCGAGAGAACATCTTGCTATATGCATACGACACGACACAAGCACATGATCAATTGTGCACAACCACGTGACGTGACGTCACAACTGACCGTGACGTCGTTGACTGCGACGGCAGCCACGGGGGCGGCGTGGCCTCGCAGCTGCCGCACGTACGCCAGTCGGTACAGGTCCCACACAATGCAGGTGCCGTCTCTGGAGCCTGTCGGACCAGCGAGGTCGGGTCACCAGGCCAGGCCACGGAGGAGGCGTCAGGGAGACCGGGCAGCAGGCCAGGTCACAGGGACGGAGTCAATGAGACCGGGTCATCAGGCCAGGTCATGGAGGAGGCGTCAGGGGGACCGGGCATCAGGCCAGGTCACGGGGCGGAGTCAAGGAGGCCGGGTCACCAGGCGAGGCCATGGAGGAGGCGTCAGGGAGACCGGGTCACCAGGCGAGGTCATGGAGCCTCCGTCAGGGAGATCGAGTCACCAGGCCAGGTCACGGAGGCGGAGTCAAGGAGACCGGGTGATCAGGTCAGGTCACGGAGGCGGCGTCAAGGAGGCCGGGTCACCAGGCCAGGTCATGGAGCCGCCGTCAGGGAGACCGGGTCACCAGGCGAGGTCATGGAGCCTCCGTCAGGGAGACCGGGTCACCAGGCCAGGTCATGGAGCCGCCGTCAGGGAGACCGGGTCACCAGGCGAGGTCATGGAGCCTCCGTCAGGGAGACCGGGTCACCAGGCCAGGTCATGGAGCCGCCGTCAGGGAGACCGGGTCATCAGGCCAGGTCACGGGGGCGGAGTCAAGGAGACCGGGTCATCAGGCCAGGTCACGGAGGCGGCGTCAAGGAGGCCGGGTCATCAGGCCAGGTCACGGAGGCGGCGTCATGGAGGCCGGGTCACCAGGCGAGGTCATGGAGCCTCCGTCAGGGAGACCGGGTCACCAGGCCAGGTCATGGAGCCGCCGTTAGGGAGACCGGGTCATCAGGCCAGGTCACGGGGGCGGAGTCAAGGAGACCGGGTCATCAGGCCAGGTCACGGAGGCGGCGTCAAGGAGGCCGGGTCATCAGGCCAGGTCACGGAGGCGGCGTCAGGGAGACCGGGTCATCAGGCCAGGTCACGGAGGCGGCGTCATGGAGGCTGGGTCATCAGGCGAGGTCATGGAGCCGCCGTCAGGGAGACCGGGTCAAGTAGCGGAGCAACAAGTGAGCACACGGCCACATAATCAGACTTAGCGAGGCGGTCTCTGCACGGCACTAGTTTCAACGATATTAGCAACTTGAACCACGGAGATAGGTTAGCGGTGAGCGGGAGATGCGACAACGAAAAGAAGAACCTTGGGTTCTTCTACGACGCATTCAACTGCTGTCATATAACGTCGCCAACTTTGTTTGCCGATTAGTCGTGGGCGGACTCGGTAATCTCGCCGTTGTGGGATTCGAACCTACCATCTTAAGATCATGACTCCAAAGCCTTGCCGGCTAAACTACCACGACCCCACGCCACAACGAACAGTGCTGCGATCCTCTGACATAATTTGACACACAAGAAACCAAAACTAACCAGCTCAACCAAAACTCTGTCTTAGCGAACAATAAACGAAACCATGACTAAACAAGCCAGTGTTGGTTTGAACGCCTCCGCTGATCTACACACACACACACACCACCATGCAGTGGCACTGAGGGCATGGCCCTTCGGGGCACATTTCGGCCGCAGGGGAAGCAGGGCCCGCAGGGGAAGCAGGGCCCCAGCCGAACATACCCGACACGATGAGTGAGTAGGCGGTGCTGGCTGCCAGCGACAGCACCGCTTCAGTGTGGCCGCACAGCCGCGCCTTCACCTGGAGGCGACGCTTGCCGTACTCGTACACTACCACCACCTGGCGAGCACAAACATAACCAACGGTCAGAAACGCCACCACCAGGGCGACGTGAACATGGTGTTCGGCCCACATGTCGGACAATTATTTTTTCAACGATTTCAACGATTAGCACAACCAACCGGACTCAACATTGCTATGTGACTGTTACAAGAAGGTAAACATGCGCTGGTTTTCTTTTGATCGTGACAACAGACCAGACATGGTTCATTCTGACTCAGCCACAGGTTCTGAGAAGGAAGTGATTTTGGTCTCAGAACATAACAAAGATATAGAAAAGCCGATGGATCACGATTGAAATATAATATATTTAGCAACAAAGAAGACGGAGATGGAGATGACGGCTGGTGTGGAAAATGATATTATAATGGAAATACAGATCGAGATCGAGATCGAGATGAAGAGGTAGGGGAAATACTCACAGTGCTGGTGCCTCCGGTGACGATGAGTTTATGACGAGGAGCGACGCAGCAGAGCACCTCCCCGCTGTACACCAGCTCCGCCACCAGGGAGGCACGGTCCGTCTCGTAACTGCCGATCCTGATACTGTGGCACAACACTGGGGGTCACCAGAGTATCTTCCCTCTACTGTCTCACAGCGAGACAGTCTCCTATTCCACGACAAATCGACACGTTAAAGGGCCAAAATAACACCTAATATTTTATATTTTGATGAAAATATTTGTGTGGGGTTATCTGATGTGCCAAATCCAGCTGTGCCATTTTTAGGAAGATTACGTCAACGATCAAAGAGTTATAGCCTCGGGAATTTTTTTAGATGTCACCTGACAAAGGTGTCTTTTGTGGTTTTTAACTCAAGGGAGAACAATCTGAATAGTGTAAAAGTATATATCGGTGATCTCAAAATGACCCACTACATCTTTTGGCTATTTCGAACTTTTCGTTTACGGCTTAATTTAAATCGTGATATCGTGACCTAAGGTCATGTGACCTATTTTACCTTTCGAGACAGTCACAATGCGATTTAAAAAAGTGCCGAAATGAAGTTCGATATCTTATCTTTCGAAGCAAAAAACAAAACATAGGATTTCGCTCCTAAAACTCTACGTATCCGTTCAAAATTAGCCATGCATGGTTGTTTTTGCGCTAGTTTATCATGGACTGTACGAATATGTATTTATAACGGCATATTACTTAAATATGAGGCTTTTGACGTTCGAGGCACGTGATGGGATGATAATGTTAGTCATCTGATCTTAAATGTTCTGTTGCACAACAAGTGTTCTAACTCGTGAGGTCAAGGGTTAAACAAAATCGCAGAAATATCTCCAAATTGTGGTAGTAGATGATTTATGAGTTATACCTTACCATGAATTACAAGGAGAGAGATGCATCCACAATATAGCAATCACATTCAGATAATCGAGACACCATTCGCACAACCATTTATTGCCTCACGAAAATAAAAATCTACGAATGTAGTGAAATATCAGGAAGGGCATAAACAAGGGGTGGCACCGTGTTTGGGTGCCCAGTGCTCACTGCTCACTCTCGCTGAACGTGCTGCCTGTGAAGCGAGGAAGTTTCTGAGGGTGTCGGGCGCGGTCAAGGTGAAAGTAAAGCTATTTTATAAGTCGGACCACATCAGCCGGAAGTGTCTCGGCAAGACCGACCGTGTTACGGTGCGCCGTGTTGATGGAACCAAAAGTAGAGTTCAGAAAAGGCTTGCTTTGGAAATTTGTGTGAGATATATGATCTATACAAGCAGAATTATGAAAACCCTCGCACCAGCTTCTTAACCTTTGCTGCCTTCGTCCGAAGCATTGCGTCTTGGCAGGCAGCAGTGGGACGCACTCGGTGTGCATGTGCACTTATCATCAGAACCCACAACTGCTCGTATCCGCTCTCGGCCTTCCCCGTCTGAAATACCGTAACCTCCTCCATCACGCTGCATGTGGCACGGAAAACCGTGATTATATGATGCACAACTGTGAGAACTGCCCTGGTGAAGAACTTTCTGAGGATTATCCTCGCGGACAAATCAGGAGAAGAGAGTGAAGGTGATTTAGCCCCAGATGATGACATGGATAATGTAATTAGGTACAAACAGTGCATTAGCACGCATCGCTGTACACTCGCAGACATAGTCTAGACCAAAGAAGAAAGCATGCGATATTTGAGCAAGCAAACCGAGAAGCTGACCAGAAACCACTTTATGACTGACGAACAAGGTGAGCTCTTCACCTACGCGAAAGCTACTGGCAAGGAGGGCGAAGTGATTGTCTAGTACGATTTCGCTGACAATTATTCATTTGTCGTGCAGGATGCAGCTCAAGGCTTCCACTGGAATTCGTCCCAGTGTACCGTGCACCTGTTTGTAGTGTACTGGCGTAAGTACGAAGTACTGTGCCATCAGAGCTACTGCTGTATCTCTGACGGCACAACGCACAACACCGACATGCTGCGTGCGTTCCTGCAACGATTTATCCCAGAAATTCGGACCGCAGTACCTGACCTATTGTTATTGTAGTTTAGGGGCGCATCGACTGCATAGGTTATATATCAGTACTTGACCTAAATAGTATATTTCACAGACGGCAGTGTACAAATAAGCATGACTTCGTCAATGTGTGTGACCGTCAGACAGATTTTGTGGTATCCTGAGTGGCTTTTTTAGTCACATCTCATGGCAAGGGCGCTTGCGACAGTATCAGGGGCACAGCTAAGCGTGCCGCGGATCAAGAGAGCCTCAAGCGCCCGCTTAACAACCAGATACTGACGGCGGAGGACATGTTTGAGTATCTGTCGCATAAGCAAGCTAGCTGCATCAAATTAATATTTGTATAAAAACAGGAGGCAATGGGTGTCACGACCCACCTCCGCGAGCACTTCTCGAAAGCCATCACGTGAAGGGAACACAGGGGTACCACAAATTCGCACCAGCAGCACAGCAATAGTTCATTAACTGCTTACCGATGCGGGGCGTGTGATAATCGTAGTTGGGTGAAGTGAGACATGTTAGTTTGCGCGCCGATACAAATTGTGTTGATTTATATTATCGCAGTGACAGATCATCAGCCTGGACTGGGATTCTCACAAGGTATGGGATGATCTGCAGATAAATACAGCATTATTATACTGCACTGCAACACATTATTGCATTACATTGCATTGTGTAATTCTGTTACTTTACTTTTTTACACCGATGTAGACAGCTCATGATCCAATGCGATTCATTTCAGCCTCAGCATGTGTCAATGGATGCGTCCGCGCCAAATTTGTTCTCAAGCAGTTCAAGATGAATGCGATTACTCAGTTAATGAGGTTCATCTTTTCGTTTCCAGAATGTGGGGCTTGAAACGCCAGAAGGTTGATATCACAGTGATTGGCGGTAATAAAAGCCCTTCAGTGGCGTTGGTTAAAAATGTTCGTACATTTTTTATATCCCGACATTGAGGCAGAAATACATTGCATAGGGTGAAAACATTTCTATTAGTTTTCTCCTTACAAGTGACTATCTAGGATTTCCCAAATCATCCTTCGTCGCTTCTGAATTTCCAAAATAGCATTGTGGCTGTCTCGTAGGTCAAACAAGGTCACGTTATCTTAGGTCACAAGCTCACGATTTAAAAAAACGCGTGAACACAAATTTCTAAATTGATGCAAGATGCAGTGGATCATGACGAGTTTAGCGATATATAGCTTCGTGCAATTCATGTTACTCTTCATTGAGTTCCAGGTCTCTAAAGACTTAGGTGACCTCTCAAAAATGTCCAATGCTATAACTCCATAACCGTTAATCCGATCTTTTCCAAAACTGCACAGCTGGATAATAGAGACAAACTAACCCTATACGAGTAATTTCATCGAAATATAGAATGTCATTTGGCTCCTCCACTTGTCGATTTGTCGTGGAATGAGCCACTTACCACAATTCGGAGACATTTCTGCCATTTGTTTAACCCTTGACCTCACGACGAGTTAGAACACTTGTGCAACACAACATTCAAGATCAGATGACTAACATTCTAATCCCACCACGTGCTAGGAACACCAAAATTATTGTACTTGAGTAATATACTGTACTAAACAAGTATTATAACAGGCCACGATGAAGTAGCACAAAAACAACCATTCATGCCTAATTTTGAACGGATATGCAGAGCATTAGGAGCAAAACCCTTTTTTGCTTCTAAAGGTAAGATAACGAACTTAATTTCTGCACTTTTTCAGATCACATTGTGACTGTCTGGAAGGGTAAAATAGGTCACGTGGCCTTAGGTCACGATTTGAATTACCCCGTAAAGGAAAATTTTGAAATAGCCAAAAGTTGCAGTGGGTCATCGTGTGTTCATCGGTATATACTTTTGCACAATTCAGATTGCTCTTCGTTGAGCTAAAGACCTCAAAAGACACCCTTTTTTCATTTTGGTTGGTTATTAGGGTTTTAGGGCACATCAACTGCATTGGTTATACAGCGCCCATTCTTTCTTTTTTTCATTAAACAAAAAATTAATCCGAGTTCTTGCTGGGGTGGCTTTATGAACCAGGGTCCTATTGCTAAGCAGAGCTTGTTGCATGAACACTGGCCGCACCACCCGATCCATGAATTCCGGTTCTAAGGCATAATTTTGACCGAAAGTTTAACGTGCCGTCAATGTACCGACACGGCCGCCCGGTAGCACCCTTGTTACGTAACATTTCAAAAATGCCTCAGGCTATAACTCCTTGACCGTTGACCTGATTTTCTAAAAAAATGGCACAACTGAAGGGAAACAATTTCAAACATGACTGAGTCGAGCCTTCGATACAAAAACTTGTCCCGGTGCCGTAGGTACATACCTTGTGACATTACGGTACATTAAGGTGACTGAACAATGAGCTTCAAGAACCAAACTTAAGCGTTCAGGTCCCCTTAAACTGATGGTCACAATTACGGATGATGGTGGGGGGTGAAGAGGAACCAATCTCTCTTCAGCTTTCAAAAACCTCAACCAATACTCCTATGGCAATATATGGTTAGAACTTCAGTGGCTTTCCTTGCACTGCTTTGGCTCCCTAACAACGGACAATTTGGTGTTACTTTGTCCATTAAACAATGAGGTGGCGGACAATGGTAGCATCCACTGAACGAATATAGCGTAAAATAAGTCACCAACACGCCGTTGACCTGCACGCCGTTCCCAGTGAGAGGTCGTGTGGCACGTTTGTTGAGTTGGGACACAGTCTACGGAAAATAACCGTCCGAACAACGAAATTATACAGCTGGTTGGTTGGTTATTGGTTTTACGGCACGTCGACCGTTGAGTTATATAGCGTCGCCAATCTCTCACGCCGATTGGTCGCGGGTGAAGAGTAGCGACAGGTGAGACTCGAACCAACAATCTTTTGATTGTGAGACGAGCATCTCACCCCTAGACCACTCGTCCCAGAAATTATACAGCTAAAACGCATTACAGTAGAGGGCGGGTACCCAGTTATCTAAATTAGTACCACAATGTAAGAGAGGTGACTTCGGAAGGCTAGCGGCAGTGCCCTGGTGGGTGACGATCAACTAGACATCGACAAAATGGCAATCTTCAACGTGAGCTGGCTTGTACAAGAACAAACACACGTGGAACGCAAAAACGTGACGAGCGGTCATCCAACCCTGACGTAGACCACACGTGGCTGCCACACGCACACACAACACACGTCGCACAACATACCGCACACGTCGCACAACATACCGCACACGCACACACAACACACAGCACGCGCACACACAACACGTGTTGTACAACAGACAGCACACGCAGACACAACACACGCCGCACAACATACCGCACATGCACATACAACACACGTCACACAACATATAGCACACGCACACACACAGCACGTGTTGTACAACACGTAGTACATCCGCAGGACCACACAATGGATCTTGTACGACATACAGCACATGGGCTCACCTGTGGTCGGCGAAGCCCCAGGCCACGTATTTGCTGTAGCTTCCCGGCACTATGTACTTGTTCTGCTCGACAGCCAGTACCGAACGGTCTGTTGCCACAATATGGCCGATGGGACCCTTCAGCTCTGCCCAGACAGGTCAACAGTCAAACATAGGTCTGTTGCCACAATATGGCCGATAGGACCCTTCAGCTCTGTCCAGGCAGGTCAACAGTCAAACAAAGGTCTGTTGCCACAATATTGCCGACGGGACCTTTCACCTCTGTCCAGACAGGTCAACAGTCAAACAAAGGTCTGTTGCCACAATATGGCCGATGGGACCCTTCAGCTCTGTCCAGAGAGGTCAACAGTCAAACAAAGGTCATGAATCACACCGAGGTCACAGGTCACGCGAGGTCAGGGGTTATGCGGGGATCACGGGTCATACCAGGATCATGGA
Organism: Ashinkailepas kermadecensis; assembly: GCA_034440615.1. Taxonomy (NCBI): domain Eukaryota; kingdom Metazoa; phylum Arthropoda; class Thecostraca; family Neolepadidae; genus Ashinkailepas; species Ashinkailepas kermadecensis. The sequence goes on from JAOTOM010002136.1 coordinate 23,414, forward strand.
ACATACTGAGGTCATGGGTCATGCCGAGATCATGGAACACACCGTGGTCATGAAACATACAGAGATCATGGGTCATGCCGAGATCATGGAACATACCGTGGTAATGAAACATACAGAGACCATGGAACATACAGACAGCATGGGGCATACTGAGGTCATGCATGGCATGTTTCACAAGTCATGAATCATAGAGAGGATCTTTGAAATCACAAGTCATCAGGGCCCAGATGCCACATAGAGGTCATGAGAAATACGGAAATTAAAGGGCACATAGGTTACAGACCATGTGAGGACCACAGATCACAAACGGAAAATATGGGTCAAACAGCCAGAAGGGGCATACACAACCAGGGTTGGATTTGTGCTTTGCAATCCTGGATGTAGAGAGGAAAATGGCGGGTAATCGAGTATGGAGAGGATAGTTGTGTTGAAACTTGTGACGTGAGGCTCTCGGGTTCCACTTTCCAATACATCTCGAGCGTAAATCCGTCACAGATCAGTTCATAGTCGAACAACACCACTCAACCTTCAGATGGGAACAATGGGAGGATATCTCTTTTTCTGGAGAGGATAATGTCCTGGATGACAAAAATCCAGGAACAGCTTATTTTTCTAATTCTGTACACAGCCAGGGTTGGCAAAATTAACTGCTCTTGGAATTTTTGCATCCAGAACATTATCCACTCCAGAAAATTATCCTGTCGTCTTTCTCATTTGGACGTTGAATGGTGCTGTTTCACAATGAGCTGCTACGTGATAAAGTGGTCAAGATGCACTGGGAAATGCAAACTGAGATTTTAATGTTCCAGGTTTGAAGAAAAACATCCTCTCCGTATTCGGTTACACCCAAAATTTGTCCTCTCTACATCCAGGATTCGAAAGTACAAATCGAACCCTGTGCACGGCACATGTCAGGCGAAGGCCACGAGTCAAATACGAATAGCATACTATATGGAATTAACATATATTGAGGTCATGTGGTATACCGAGGCCCTGGGCCAAATGTCCACCTCCAAACATCTATATTCTCACTCCGTCCACTTCCCATCACCTGTACCCCATCCATCCACCTCCACCATCTGTACCCCACCTCTTCCACCTCCCACCATCTCCACCCCCCCGCACCTTTCACGGGCTGCATGCTGGGCCGCAGACTGTCCAGTCCGTGGAAGAAGAGCCGGTCGCCGGAGACGCCCTGCTGCCATGCGCCCTCCAGCAGACGGTTGGTGAGCCGCACCGCCGGCCCGCCGCCCTGACGCTTCTGCGGGTGAGGCTTGCGGAACAGCCGCTTCGGGATCTGGCCGAAGTTGTTGATGAAGCCGATGGTGGCGTTCTTTTTCAGCGGATCCTCGATGCTGCAACACAAAGTAGTGTCGATGCTGTGCAGCTGTAAATATTGCCGGGCGCGGGCAATGTGCCAGGTTAGGCGACATGCGTATTTACTTCCTTGTTCCCCGTGACAAAAAAGCAAACAAGATGTGCAGTTTTACATTGTGTGCCGTTCTAAAACGCCGGCCAGATTCCATGGATTGCAGAACAAAAATACACAGACCTGAAGGTGCAGTCAATCAATAAAAGCTGCATCTTGCATATGCCGGATCGCAACGATGCATTGACTACGGTCGGGGATGCAAATACAAATTAAAACAATTTATCAATAATGGCAATAACCACGCCTCCAGTTACAAATCCAGCTCCACAAATGTACGAGGCACGGGCAATTCACCACCGGAATGTGGACACGATGGGCACGGGTGGGGTCGCCCGCCGCCGGGCCGCTGTCGCCAAAGGGCAGGCGCCATTTGGTGCATCTAAGGCGTGGCCTACCATGAAGGCCCGGCGAAGACTGTGGAACTTGTTAGCTAATTTGATACAAGGGAACACAGAGGAGGACGATGACATTAGGTGCTGTCGTTAGATATGACTTCCTACATTGTATGCAACAAAATAATGGCGTGTAGAGGATTTTCTTGTCCTTAGAAAATATCCTCATTCCATACTGGTCTCTGAACAACACTGACCTGAAGATGTCGACGTTGCCTTCATAGAAGAGGTAGTGGAAGACATTGTAGGCCTCCACCGCTCCAGGACCCTGCTGCTTCGCGCCGAAGATCAGATCTGAAATGAGCCAGCATTGCCTGAAACATTCAACCACCACCCAGGGTACCACCCAAGACGATATTAACATATTGCCAATGCACTACTGACATACTGTCACAGTGTACTACTGACATACTGCCACAGTGTACTACTGACATACTGCCACAGTGTACTACTGACATACTGCCATAGTGTACTACAAACATACTGTTGCAGTGTTCTATTGACATAGTGCTGCAGTGTACTATTGACATACTGTCACAATGTAGTACTGACATACTGCCACAATGTACTACTGACATAATGCTAGTGTACTAGTGACATACTGCCACAGTGTACTACTGATATACTGCCACAGTGTACTATTGACATATTATCACAATGAACGTAGTCACAGCCATAATGCCATAGTCAACCATGACAGAACTTGAGACAGAAGCGGAACATGGGCCCTTCTGTGAGTATTTGGTCCTCTAGGGTCATACACAGTCACGGGCTTCCAACACGACTGGGCACAAGTAGAGACACAAGGCTAGGATTGTCTGGTCCTCAGACCCAGAGAACAGGTATATTTCTCTCTTTCCTTTTCTCACCTCCATCTCTCCATCTCTCTTGATCCACAAATAATTTAGCATACAACACCTTTCATACCTATCATTCGGAACATACGCTCGAATACCTGGTAATGAAGTGTGATGGTACACCCCGATGACCACCCACCTATCCAGTGGTGTAGGTTTGCCGACACGTAGGGACACTCGAGCGCCTCGCGGTGCACGCGGATAAACTCGCGCGGGTCGTCCTTGGCCCAGGACGGCAGCACCACGTCGTCCAGACGGGTGCCGTTCTGCTTGTGACCTGCACAGGCCGCGCCAGGTCGGGTCAGGTCAGGTCGGGTCAGGTCGGGTCGGGTCAGGTCAGGCCAGTCGACACGCTGGGACGAGGAACGTGTCATACGCGTCAGGCAGGTCGACAGAGGACGTCTGTGTAAGCCGTCTCCCAGCTGATCCAGCTGATCCAGACGTCTCCCAGCTGATCCAGCTATTGACGCTGCGTGACGTGACTGTACCGTGAGAGACGCCAAGCGCTGTAGGTGGGACTGTGCCACTTCACTCTACAGCACGCCCTCCCAGCTGATCCCGTTCGCTAATCCATAACAGCATTATAGTATACAATAACATATGTATATATACATCACACATCACAACAGCCGCTCCACGGACGCCAGGTACTGTCGCGGCTCCGTGTTGGGGGCATACTGGCACACACGGGCGGGCAATGCAGCATTGCAGTCGCTGCAGCCGCGGCACCAATGCTCACAGCTGCAATGCCAACGCTCACTATATTTGCATGTCTATTCCACTTCGCAAAACCGAATGTTTCAGTTCACAGCATTAGCTCTGGAGCTTGTAACAGCAGCCCTGCTGTGAGCTTTTGCCTATGTATACATGCTAAAATGCAAGCTTTACACAGCCACACGAGCTTGAAGGGGTTGGGGCTGGAACATAAATGCCACATTTCTTCAGTGAAGTGAAATGTACCTAGATAACAAATACAATATGCTAACTTGAAGGGAAACTTACCCGAGTTGAGACCATTTTAACACCTAATCCTTTAAAATGATTCCCGTATTACGCCAATGGTAGTGGTCGGCGGACACAGTCGGAATTGGCCGCACTTAAACACGAATGGCCATCGTGCGAGCCTGGCATCACCAGCCCGCCAACGGACGAGCGGTACCGGCCGGCCGCGGCCCACCCACCCAGGTCGAAGTTGTTGGCGTTCATCAGGAACTCGGGCAGGTAGAAGAACTCTGGGATCAGCTCGCGGACGTCGGCCATGTTGTGTTCGGAGGCCGACCGCCACGCGTCGGCCACACTATGGAACATCCGGTCGGCCAGGTCAAAGTGGCCGCCCTGTGGACATAGGGCAGGTTGGGTCAGCCGACACAGGGAGGGCGGCCGACACAAGTCAGGTTGGGTCAGCCACACAGAGCAGGGTAGGATGCAGGTCAGCCGACACAATGCAGGGCAGCTGATACAGGTCAGGTCAGCCGACACAAGATAGGGCGGCCGATACAGGTCGGGTCACCAACACGACACAAGACAGCCAATACACGTCGCGTCAGGTGACACCGGATAGGTCAAGTGACACAGCACATATCAGGTGACACCGGACAGGTCAGGTGACACAGCACATATCAGGTGACACAGCACATATCAGGTGACACCGGATAGGTCAAGTGACACAGCACATATCAGGTGACACCGGACAGGTCAGGTGACACAGCACATATCAGGTGACACAGCACATATCAGGTGACACCGGATAGGTCAGGTGACACAGCACATATCAGGTGACACCGAATAGGTCAGGTGACACAGCACATATCAGGTGACACCGGATAGGTCAGGTGACACAGCACATATCAGGTGACACCGGACAGGTCAAGTGGCACGGAACATATCAGGTGACACCGGACAGGTCAGGTGACACAGCACATATCAGGTGACACCGGACAGGTCAAGTGGCACAGGGTAGACCAGGTGGCACTGGGCAGACCACGTGACACAAGTGCTTCATTACCCAACTCCGATCACACAAGCCGATGCATGGAAATGCATCGTGAAAGCCGAATCATCCACACGTGATGCTAACAATTCAGTAATTCCGCATACAATCGCATCAGTTTCAGCAACCGTTGGAACGATAGCCTGTTCTGGAGCTTAGTGAGAAAAACGTCGTCATGAGACGGAGAGCAAGGAGCATCGGAAATGTACAATAATTAATATATAATCGTGTCAATGCTACGATCCAATGTACGAGGATGTCACCTGATGAAATAACCACTTTGGGCGAACTTACCACCCCTAACCTCCCGGCCAAATACACCATGGCATCGTGAAGTTGACAAGGTACAAACGGCACGAACTCAGCTCCACCTTCACCCATCACTGTACCGTTAGGCATCTGGCGAATACCTGTTATTGCTACAGGACACCGTCAGGTTTGCATGAGACACGCGGTCACGTGGGCCATGCAGCGACGACACCATTTCACGCAGAATTGTCACGAGGAAACCGAAACCCCGGCAGCTGGCGAGGTTTTGTCCCGGGACCTTGCAGCTACCAGTCCATTGTACCACTCACCAGACTTTCGGCTCCTCCTATATTCGCCACGATACAATCAGCTGCCGTGTTCGTGACTGGATTAACGACTTGGGTAATCAAATAACACAATCAGCGGACTGTCTTATGTTGTGTATGCTCCATTAACGACCAATGAGCTGCCGTGTTCGTGACTGGATTAACGACTAAGCTAATCAAATAACACAATCAGCGGATTGTCTTATGTTGTGTATGCTCCATTAACGATCAATCCGCAGCGCTGGGTATACAGTTGCTAAAGTTACTTCAACATCGCCAACAGCCCAACAGGGCAGGAGTGGAGGGAAGAGGAGACTGGCATCCCCGGGACTGGGAGAGCCCCGACGGTCCAGCACCGGCCGGCGCGCACCTGCAGGCGGAGGAAGTGCGAGCTGAACGGCTCCAGGCGCACCAGGTAGCTGCACACGATCATGGCGGACGAGTAGTGGGTGCCGTAGTGGTAGGGCGGAGTCTCGCCAGTCGGGTCGTCCCACTCCCGGAACCTGCGGTCAATTGAGGGGTCCGTCAGTGGACCGGCAGCCAATCACAAGCGTGGCTAGTGGGCCGACAGCCAATCACAAGCCTGGCTAGTTGGCTGACAGCCAATGACAAGCGTGGCTAGTGGGCCGGTAGCCAATCACAAGCCTGGCTAGTCCGGTAGCCAATCACAAGCCTGGCTAGTGGGCCGGCAGCCAATCACAGGCCTGACTTGTGGGCCGACGGCCAATCACAAGCCTGCCTAGTGGGCCGGCAGCCAATCAAAAGGCTGGTCAGTGGACAGGCAGCCAACCGCAGAGTACATCTGAGGTCGCGAGGCCCATCATGATACTGCTGAGGAAATTAATCAGATTTGCCAAATGCTTTGGTGTGCAAATCTGATGAATACATAGCACATGTAGGTAATGGTATTACACAATTAAGGTAAGTGAAGAGGTTAATTTTGTATTTAAAAAATACTGAGTACAACCAGTCCCCAAGACGAAGTGCAATGATGTTCAGTTCATAGATGGAGCATCTAATTACCAGTAAATGGGCGCTAAATGATCACACTTTGGTCGAAGCGCCCTTAAACTCAAATAACTCGAACTAATTACCAGTAAGATGTTCAGTTCATAGATGGAGCATCCAATTACCAGTAGGAGTGTCAGCAGTATGGGCTCGGCCAGTTATTAACAAAGTAATCAGCGTACAAGAACGATACAGAAATACCACCCTCCCAGGGTTTCTGAAGCGTCACTGGTTCCACTGACTCCACATCTCAACACCTCTTTGGGCATGTTCCAGCCATCCCGTTTGTCACACGCCATACGCGTCGTCCATACAGTGTCGCCCAATGAGCGCAGCCTTCAAACAGTCCACCAGCCATGGCCGTAGTACAGGTTCGCTAGAGCTGTTCTATAATTTGATACCACAGTCTAACCGATTGAAGACTGGCGCCAGTTACTTTATCCGTCCGGAAGCGCCAACTGCACTGGCTATACAGTGCTCGGAATATTGTCCGTCCGGAAGCGCCAACTGCACTGGTTATACTGCTCGGAATATTGTAGCTAACGGATGGAAAATAAGTACTCCAGATGCGTATGAAACCGGCCAACAGAGTCGTAACTAGGACTTGCATATGGAGAACACAGACCGGTGTCATGATTAGGTAATGGGGAGATGTAAATAATGAATGCAAAGCATCTGGAAATTACAATTAAGCATACACTTGAACTTCCTTCAATTCGTTCCCTCAAACTGAACCAAAATTAACTCAACTATTGATAATCTATATTTTTGAACGTATTTAAATTAGCTAATATAATATCTACACACACCAATAACCGCATAACATTCAGATTTGTATTAATCTATATACAATTTCCTTCCGCAAAAAAAAACAATTATACGACAGGATGTGGGGTGCCCGGGTGTCGGTGATCGCCTCAGCCGCCGCACCTCTTCTCGAACTGGTGGAGCCGCTTCTGCGTCTGCGCGCCCATGGGTCGACTGAGGTCGCGGAAGGTGGCCGGGTTGGTGAGGTCGAGGCGGTCGGCGCCGTAGTCGGCCAACACCCACGGGAACACCGGGTACTGCATCAGGTCGTTGTAGGAGCGGCCGGCCAGCGAGTTCAGGTGCATCAGGTACTGGAAGTTGGACATGTCGCCGCGCTGCCGGCAGGAGGGTCAGCACCATCACACTCGCCACCGCCACGCTACCACACGATGCCGTCAGGACGGTCAGCACCATCACACTCGCCACCGCCACGCTACCACACGATGCCGTCAGGAGGGTCAGCACCGTCACACTCGCCACCGCCACGCTACCACACGATGCCGGCAGGACGGTCAGCACCATCACACTCGCCATCGCCACGATACCATACGATGCCGTCAGGACGGTCAGCACCGTCACACTCGCCATCGCCACGATACCATACGATGCCGTCAGGACGGTCAGCACCGTCACACTCGCCACCGCCACGATACCACACGATGCCGGCAGGAGGGTCAGCACCGTCACACTCGCCATCGCCACGATACCAACCCCACACCAGGGTGTCCGAGACACAGCACACACCGACAGATCGGCACCTGGTGCGGCGACCCCGCTGTTATGCGGCACAGCTGGCAGTCGCGTGCAGCGTCGGCACCATCTCACCGTGAAATATAAGCGTATGGCGGGATTTCAAAGAGAAGCTTCACGATTGCGAAACAAACGCGACATCCGTCGGCCTATATTCGACTCCTCTGGCACACAGGGGTTCTGTCTAAACATCAGCCAGCTGTTACAGTCACGCCCAGGAGATCTCAACGTCAAGTGAAATGGTTGCCGTGCTTGATCATGAGGTTGCCCTGGTTACAGAAAACGTCGCGATTGAACACTGGCGTGCAAAGGAAAAACTTCTCTTTTTTAAACTTGAGTTCTGGTGTCATTCGATTCGTCTTGACAAGGCGATAACTTGGTTAACATATTACTTGAACGGAATATTTCGGTTTCACTATTATAAAGAAAAAACAAACGGATAAAAAGTGCATAAACACTTTTATGTAAGTGCACACAGAAACAAAACAACGTAACTACTGCCTTAACCCTCCCCGTCTTTCCGGTCAGATCCTCACACCCAGTCTTGGAGGGGGGTTGATACAGATTGATACCCCCCCCCCCTCTAATCTCCAAACTAAACGTCGCACGTAAACGAAAGAGGTGTCACCGGGAAGCGCTCGACGAGTAGGGCCAGAAACCACCCTGAAAATTTACCCCCTCCCCCAAATGACGTCACTAGGATCTATGTTTTCATAACTGACTTCATGTTTTGGTCTCTGGGGAGTTCATTTTGGGGGAGATTTGAAAAAGAGGAAATTTTGGAATCAGAAAAGAAAGGCGAAATCTTCCATGGCTGTAACATTTATGTCGACCGATTTTTTTTTAATTAAACAATTTTGAGTTTTCAATTTTCTTCAATTTTTATTTTCCTAATGGGTAGAACGGACCGCAAAACGTTGCTTCAGTGGGTAATCATTAAATGCAGTGGGTCGGGTAGTGGATGATCATATGCAGTGAGGAACTATATGTAGTGTAGCTACATGCAACATGTAGCGGTTAATCTCGTGTAGCTGATAGTGGGTAATTATATGCAGCGAGTGGTAGTAATTACACGAGTATTTAGTGGTTGGTTGGTTGATTATTGGCTTTACGACAAGTACTCAGTTGGGTTATATAGCATCGCCAATCTCTCACGACAATTAGTCGCGAGCGTAGAGAAGGGATCAGTGGAATTCAAAGTCACGCCCTTTCGATTAGAAGACTGGCACCTTTCCCCTAGACCAATCGCCCCCTTATACATAGTGGAGAGGGATTTTTTATAAGGGTACGTGGTGGGTACCTATATGCAGTGGATAGTGGTTAACCGCATGCAGTGGGTAGTGGGTAACTAGATGCAGTGGGTGACTCACCACCCAGCGCTGAGTGACGCTGGTCTCGCCCATCAGCGAGCTGAGCAGGCTGCCGCTCTGGTCGACGTTGGCTGAAGTCTTCTGACCGGCGACGCTCTCCTGGGTGTCCGCCATAGACGTGGCCACAGACAGCATCCTGAGGGCAGGTGGGGTCAGGTCATCGCTCTCCTGGGTGTCCGCCTTAGAGGTGGAAACAAACAGCATCCTGAGGGCAGGTCAGATCAGGTCATCGCTGTCCTTGTCCGCCATAGAGGTCGCACAGACAGCATCCTGAGGGCAGGTCAGGTCAGGTCATCGCTCTCCTGAGTGTCCACCATATTCGCGGCCACAGACAGCATCCAGAGGGCACGATATGTCAGGTCATGTCAGGTCAGGTCATGTCGACAGGTAGGATCGATGTCACCACACAAAACACTCGCAATAGGGGAATGAGACCACATTAGTTGCAGTGCGTTGCTATGATGGCGGTGGCAGGCTGCAGAAACAGGTCCGCAAAAATATTCCGACTCACACCCGGAAAACCGAAGTATTTTCTTGGGCCAACCGCGCCTGACTGGTAACCCCCCGGCACGCACTCAAACACATGCCCTGCTCTTCTCTCAAGACTCCGGGCTGTCTTTCGGCGTCTGTGTGCTCGTCTGCCAACTGCAGGCTTGAGTTCAGGACCCAGCCGTCTCCGACTTCCCGCACCACCCACCAGCGCAGGTCGTGCCGTATTACCCACGGGAGAGACACGACCAGTCGACGGGATGACGCAGTGTTCAAATTACGGTTTTTCGTCAGGTGTGAGATGTCTAAACGAGCACAGTAGGATGCCGAAAGTTGCCAAAACTTGCCATGAATTTAGTGTCATTTAAAATGCTTTTGATGTTTTTCAGACTCAAATTTGAGGCAATGGCATACTTATGACTGTACCTTTATCATTGGTTTTGATATTCATAATTTTAATCACCGGAAGGGCTATATTGTGGATAGCGAAAAAATATATGCAATAAACTGGTATTGTGTGCCATATCACATTATAGGTAACCTTTACATGAAATTGCATTGCGAAATGTTGTGTATCACCATCCCTTATTGGGAGCATGAGTATGGTACTTATGAACGAGATACTGTTAGAAAGGAGACATGAAGACTTCATAAGCACGCATCAAGGAGCAGGATGTCGGTACTCCTTGGAGAAGGATGTCGATTGAGTGTTCAGAAAGTGGTATATTCCACCCTATTTCACGAATAATTTAACACTGGGATGACGATACCGCCCTGAGAGCGGACGTCTCCGGTGCCGCGGACCCACCTCTGGTAGATCTTGTTGCGCGTCTTGATCGGGAAGGCGAGCAGGTAGTTGCGGCCGTCCGCTGAGAACAGCTCCACCGCGATCGGCTGCAGCAGGTACCTGACAACAGAGCCGTCAGCAGCACGTCCCACACGTCCCGACATAACACATCTGACACAACTGCAGGTACATGACAATGGGGCCGTCAGCAGCACGTCCCACACGTCCCGACATAACACATCTGACACAACTGCAGGTACATGACAACGGGGCCGCCAGGACAACACGTCCAGACATAACACATCTGACACAACTGCAGGTACATGACAACAGAGCCGTCAGCAGCACGTCCCACACGTCCCGACATAACACATCTGACACAACTGCAGGTACATGACAACGGGGCCGCCAGGACAACACGTCCCGACATAACACATCTGACACAACTGCAGGTACCTGACAACGGGGCCGTCAGCAGCACGTCCCACACGTTCCGACATAACACATCTGACACAACTGCAGGTACATGACAACGGGGCCGCCAGGACAACACGTCCCGACATAACACATCTGACACAACTGCAGGTACCTGACAACAGAGCCGTCAGCAGCACGTCCCACACGTCCCGACATAACACATCTGACACAACTGCAGGTACCTGACAACAGAGCCGTCAGCAGCACGTCCCACACGTCCCGACATAACACATCTGACACAACTGCAGGTACCTGACAACAGAGCCGTCAGCAGCACGTCCCACACGTCCCGACATAACACATCTGACACAACTGCAGGTACCTGACAACAGAGCCGTCAACAGCACGTCCCACACGTCCCGACATAACACATCTGACAACTGCAGGTACCTGACAACAGAGCCGTCAGCAGCACGTCCCACACGTCCCGACATAACACATCTGACAACTGCAGGTACATCAAAATATCCGTCAGAAACACGTTTGACACCTCAGGATGTAACACAGACCTGACTAATGAATGCATCGGCTCCGGGGCTTCAGAGCGCGGCGTCTACACCTGTTATCTCCGCGCCTGTCATATCTGACACAACAGATCTGACACAATAGATCTGACACATTGCACATTGACAGATGCAGCACAATAATACATCTATAATATACCAGTAACTCTGACACGCGGATCTGACACATTGGCAGATGTAGCAGAAGAATAAATCTAGCATATACCAGTAACTCGGATAGGTGGACCTGACACACGGAAAAAATATGGCAGACGATCTGCCAAAAAGGCGCATCAGCACACGTCAGTCCAGACAAACAAGCGGAATTCCGGAAGAACGGAAAATCTGGCATCCTGACATGCTTGGAGAGATAATCAAACATAATCCCGAACATATTCAGATTGTGTGCCTTGCATTATGGAACAGATCCGTCCAACAAACGAGCAGACTGCTAGGCACACGCGTTGCTTAACCCTAGGACCACCACGTATCTATCCATCAGACTTACCTGAAGGGAGAGGTGGGAGTGGAGGAGGAGCAGCACAAAGGCACAATGACCGAGGAACATTACACATCGTAGTTGGAGAGCTGCCTCATTGTAATCCTCCAGTTGGAGTTCAGCATCAATAGCCAGCAGTTTCAACAGCTTTAAAATGGTATCATGAGTTAATATGATTCAACGCTTTTACAGGTCACTGGGGTGCGCTTGAGGAACTCCTGTACGTCGTTCGTGGTCACGTCACATTCGAAAGCCACTGCCCCGCGTTTGAGAACCTCTCGCATGTCGCAGGCGATCGCCTGCCATTCGAGAGCCACTGACCTGCGTTTGAGAACCTCCCGTATGTCATCGTACGCGACCTTGGAGACGAAGCGGGCGTCCTTGACCTGACGGCCGGTGGGTTGACAAGGCACTATGGGGTCATGCATGTTGGCCGGCAGGTTGCTGATGTCCCTGTCGAGGTCAGCTCAGGGTCAGCCCCAGCGGATCACCGTCAAACCTGGGTTTGACGGAGGTCGAGTCGAGGTCATTTTTGGGTCAGCACAAGGTCAGGTTGGTTTAGACCGAGATTGTCTAAATATCATTCCGAAATCATGCTAAGGCCAGAATTGGGTGAGAGTGAGATCGGAGTTGGGTTGGAACAGGGTCAGGTGGTGGATGCTGAGGTCATGAACAGATCACTCTGAGGGCACGCTGTCAGGGGCAGGGTAGAGCTCCAATGGCGCTAAGGGATTTGCCGCAGCTAAGACACACTCAGATGGCCATCCGAAAGTGACATTACCTTGACACATGCCACTGTTTTGCCATCCAAACCGGACAAGGCATCCAACCCGAGTAAACATTCCTGTTTTGTGATCGGAGGCGAGTCTAAAAACAAAACTTTATTCCGCAAACTTAACACCAGATTTGTTCGAGTTTCTGAATATCATTGATAAGCATGTCATTTTGTAGGTTTTACATTGATTCTGATGTGATGCTTCATAAGCAAGCATGAATGAAATGAATTGAAATATTCATGAATGATATGTGACGATGACCGAACCGAACAAGCAGTGTAGGTTAGTGGCTGAATAAAGCAAGTTTTTAGGTTTGAGAAACATGCTGCGCTGATCTTCCTTTGAGATAATACCCCAATTCTTCCCATCTATTCACACTATGTGAGAACCTTGATTATACAACCTAGGAAACCGACTGCATGCGTGCCCTGTTTCCAACGCATGGGAAAGTCTAAAGAAACACAACAGGAACACCTTGTGGCAAAGAAACATACATCATATCATAAAAAATTGCTAAACAGTTCAATGACATCAGGTGCATGGAATTCAGCACCATCTACGAACGCCAGCAGTAAGGACATCGCCACAACCAGACGGAACTGCCCACGACCAGACGTAACCAGCCCACGTGCTGACCTTGGGATGTTCTACAACACGCTCAGCAGGCGGTGCACCGCCACTCTCTGACGACGAACGGTCGCGGCAGCCGAAAGTCGGCGCCGCCACCCGGCGTCGAACTCACAACCCATCGGTTGCAAGTCGGACGTGCTGATCACTGCTACCATCAGAGAAGGGTGCATCAACGCTGCCTCAGCTGAACACCAATAGCAACGACAGCACTGACTGACGTCCGACCTGCCCACCTGATCTCGCGCGTCTTCAACATGGTGAAGCCGTCGACGATGTAGAGGTGGTCCCGCCCCAGCAGCAGCAGTCCTTCCACCGTGTCCAGACCCTGGATCCGCGCCGTCCGGTACATGTGCGATATCTGCCCAACACGGGGTACATGTGCGATATCTGCCCAACACGGGGTACATGTGCGATATCTGCCCAACACGGGGTACATGTGCGATATCTGCCCAACACGGGGTACATGTGCGATATCTGCCCAACACGGGGTACATGTGTGATATCTGCCCAACACGGGGCACATGTGCGATATCTGCCCAACACGGGGTACATGTGCGATATCTGCCCAACACGGGGTACATGTGCGATATCTGCCCAACACGGGGTACATGTGCGATATCTGCCCAACACGGGGTACATGTGCGATATCTGCCCAACACGGGGTACATGTGCGATATCTGCCCAACACGCGGTACATGTGCGATATCTGCCCAACAAGCAGTACATATCCGGGAGACGCCAACAGGTGGTACATGTCCGGGAGACGCCAACAGGTGGTACATATCCGGGAGACGCCAACAGGCGGTACATGTCCGGGAGACGCCAACAGGTGGTACATGTCCGGGAGACGCCAACAGGTGGTACATGTCCGGGAGACGCCAACAGGCGGTACATGTCCGGGAGACGCCAATAGGCGGTACATGTCCGGGAGACGCCAACAGGCGGTACATGTCCGGGAGACGCCAACAGGTGGTACATGTCCGGGAGACGCCAGCACACGGTACATATCCGGGAGACGCCAACAGGTGGTACAGTCCGGGAGACGCCAATAGGCGGTACATGTCCGGGAGACGCCAACAGGCGGTACATGTCCGGGAGACGCCAACAGGTGGTACATATCCGGGAGACGCCAACAGGCGGTACATGTCCGGGAGACGCCCACAGGTGGTACATGTCCGGGAGACGCCAACAGGTGGTACATGTCCGGGAGACGCCACCAGGTGGTACATGTCCGGGGGACGCCACCAGGTGGTACATGTCCGGGAGACGCCACCAGGTGGTACATGTCCGGGAGACGCCAACAGGTGGTACATGTCCGGGAGACGCCAACAGACGGTACATATCCGGGAGACGCCAACAGGCGGTACATGTCCGGGAGACGCCAACAGGTGGTACATGTCCGGGAGACGCCACCAGGTGGTACATGTCCGGGAGACGCCAACAGGTGGTACATGTCCGGGAGACGCCAACAGGTGGTACATGTCCGGGAGACGCCACCAGGTGGTACATGTCCGGGGGACGCCACCAGGTGGTACATGTCCGGGGAGACGCCACCAGGTGGTGCATGTCCGGGAGACGCCACCAGGTGGTACATGTCCGGGAGACGCCAACAGGCGGTACATATCCGGGAGACGCCAACAGGCGGTACATGTCCGGGAGACGCCACCAGGTGGTACATGTCCGGGAGACGCCACCAGGTGGTACATGTCCGGGAGACGCCACCAGGTGGTACATGTCCGGGAGACGCCAACAGGTGGTACATGTCCGGGAGACACCAACAGGCGGTACATATCCGGGAGACGCCAACAGGCGGTACATGTCCGGGAGACGCCAACAGGCGGTACATATCCGGGAGACGCCAACAGGCGGTACATGTCCGGGAGACGCCAACAGGCGGTACATGTCCGGGAGACGCCAACAGGCGGTACATGTCCGGGGACGCCACCAGGTGGTACATGTCCGGGAGACGCCACCAGGTGGTACATGTCCGGGAGACGCCAACAGGTGGTACATGTCCGGGAGACGCCAACAGGCGGTACATATCCGGGAGACGCCAACAGGCGGTACATGTCCGGGAGACGCCAACAGGCGGTACATATCCGGGAGACGCCAACAGGCGGTACATGTCCGGGAGACGCCAACAGGTGGTACATGTCCGGGAGACGCCAACAGGCGGTACATATCCGGGAGACGCCAACAGGCGGTACATGTCCGGGAGACGCCAACAGGCGGTACATATCCGGGAGACGCCAACAGGCGGTACATGTCCGGGAGACGCCAACAGGCGGTACATGTCCGGGAGACGCCAACAGGCGGTACATGTCCGGGAGACGCCAACAGGTGGTACATGTCCGGGAGACGCCAACAGGCGGGACATGTCCGGGAGACGCCAACAGGTGGTACATGTCCGGGAGACGCCACCAGGTGGTACATGTCCGGGGGACGCCACCAGGTGGTACATGTCCGGGAGACGCCACCAGGTGGTACATGTCCGGGAGACGCCAACAGGCGGTACATGTCCGGGAGACGCCAACAGGTGGTACATGTCCGGGAGACGCCAACAGGTGGTACATATCCGGGAGACGCCAACAGGCGGTACATGTCCGGGAGACGCCCACAGGTGGTACATGTCCGGGAGACGCCAATAGGCGGTACATGTCCGGGAGACGCCAGCAGGCGGTACATGTCCGGGAGACGCCAACAGGTGGTACATGTCCGGGAGACGCCAACAGGTGGTACATATCCGGGAGACGCCAACAGGCGGTACATGTCCGGGAGACGCCAACAGGCGGTACATGTCCGGGAGACGCCAACAGGCGGTACATGTCCGGGAGACGCCAACAGGTGGTACATGTCCGGGAGACGCCACCAGGTGGTACATGTCCGGGAGACGCCACCAGGTGGTACATGTCCGGGAGACGCCACCAGGTGGTACATGTCCGGGAGACGCCACCAGGTGGTACATGTCCGGGAGACGCCACCAGGTGGTACATGTCCGGGAGACGCCACCAGGTGGTACATGTCCGGGAGACGCCAACAGGTGGTACATGTCCGGGAGACGCCAATAGGCGGTACATGTCCGGGAGACGCCACCAGGTGGTACATGTCCGGGAGACGCCACCAGGTGGTACATGTCCGGGAGACGCCAACAGGTGGTACATGTCCGGGAGACGCCAACAGGCGGGACATGTCGGGAGACGCCAACAGGTGGTACAGTCCGGGAGACGCCAATAGGCGGTACATGTCCGGGAGACGCCAATAGGCGGTACATGTCCGGGAGACGCCAACAGGTGGTACATGTCTGGGAGACGCCACCAGGTGGTACATGTCCGGGGGACGCCACCAGGTGGTACATGTCCGGGAGACGCCACCAGGTGGTACATGTCCGGGAGACGCCAACAGGCGGTACATGTCCGGGAGACGCCAACAGGTGGTACATGTCCGGGAGACGCCAACAGGTGGTACATATCCGGGAGACGCCAACAGGCGGTACATGTCCGGGAGACGCCAACAGGTGGTACATGTCCGGGAGACGCCAATAGGCGGTACATGTCCGGGAGACGCCAGCAGGCGGTACATGTCCGGGAGACGCCAACAGGTGGTACATGTCCGGGAGACGCCAACAGGTGGTACATATCCGGGAGACGCCAACAGGCGGTACATGTCCGGGAGACGCCAACAGGTGGTACATGTCCGGGAGACGCCAACAGGCGGGACATGTCCGGGAGACGCCAACAGGTGGTATATGTCCGGGAGACGCCACCAGGTGGTACATGTCCGGGAGACGCCACCAGGTGGTACATGTCCGGGAGACGCCACCAGGTGGTACATGTCCGGGAGACGCCACCAGGTGGTACATGTCCGGGAGACGCCACCAGGTGGTACATGTCCGGGAGACGCCACCAGGTGGTACATGTCCGGGAGACGTCAACAGGTGGTACATGTCCGGGAGACGCCAATAGGCGGTACATGTCCGGGAGACGCCACCAGGTGGTACATGTCCGGGAGACGCCACCAGGTGGTACATGTCCGGGAGACGCCAACAGGTGGTACATGTCCGGGAGACGCCAACAGGTGGTACATTTCCGGGAGACGCCAACAGGTGGTACAGTCCGGGAGACGCCAATAGGCGGTACATGTCCGGGAGACGCCAACAGGCGGTACATGTCCGGGAGACGCCAACAGGTGGTACATGTCCGGGAGACGCAACAGGTGGCACACGTAGATCTGCAGAGCCAGGGAACATTTGGAATATGCCCAAGGGATGCGCATGCGAGATCTGTCCAGCACGGCGTACATGTGCGAGAGACGCCCAACAAAGGGCAAAAGTGCGACATGTGCCGAACATGGATACACGTGCGATATCTGTGGAACACGTCGCCCCGGGGTGCCGTGCGTCTGGCTGTCGTGCCCACCTTCTCGCCCTGCTCCAGCAGCCGGAGCAGGGTCTGGTTGTCTGGGCTGTTGTCCTCCAGGTCGGCCCCGGGTCGGTCAACAGCCGACCCGTCACTGCAGACGTCCGTCATGTCCAGCGACTCCGGCTCGTCCTCGGGGTCGGAGACGAGCCGCCGCCGCAAACTGCCACGGATACCTGCCAGGTACAGCCGAGGCGTCACGGTACCCGGCACACCCACACCCACATATACAGCAGATACATTAGGGTACCAGACACACCGATACCTGCCAGGTACAGCCGAGGCGTCACGGTACCCGGCACACCCGCATCCCACATATACAGCATATATATTAGGGTACCTGACACTGACATATACAGCGGGAAACATCAGGGTATCTGACACTGATATGTACAACGGAGACATCAGGGTACCTGACACTGACATGCACAGTGGATACATCAGGGTACCTGAAGCTGACATGTACAACGGAGACATCAGGGTACCTGACACTGACATGTACAGTGGACACATCAGGGTACCTGACACTGATATGTACAACGGAGACATCAGGGTACCTGACACTGACATGTACAGTGGATACATCAGGGTACCTGAAGCTGACATGTACAACGGAGACATCAGGGTACCTGACGCTGATATTTACAGCCGAGACTTCATGATACCCGACACTGACATGCACAGCCGAGACTTCATGGTACCCGACACTGACATACACAGCCGAGAAGTCAGGGTACCTGCCACACTGGTACCCGACGAGACGTCAGTGTGTCACATGCACGGAACATATATTTCACCGTACCCAGCACACATACAAAACATGATATGAAGACACAGATTTCAAAATGAGTGGATATTTGAGGATCGATTGTACCGGAATACACAGTTAGCATATATTAGATGTGCAATGCATATTTATCATTTTCGAGGAAGAAGTGACTGCATTTAATTTTTCACAGTTGAAATCTGATGTATCGGGGTTAGGCAAACAAAACATAAATTTACCCCTAACCACCACGAAAACCGAGAACGAAAGTATGCATTAGTTCCTGCCTCCTAGTACAATGCTTACATACCTTTCCACTGGAAGACCAACAGTTCGAAGTGCACTATTCCTTGCGAGCATGATGCACTTTTAGTGGCTCAGTTCAGGATTGGAAATTTTGACCACCAAACCTGTTTTTACCACTGACAAAAACCACATGTTAAAAATGGTTTACCGGTTTTACCGGCAAGGGCAAATACTTCGCTTAATCTTCTTTAGATGTACAAGACATGATGCTTGTGTGCTTAGTAGAATGTCACATATGTTACAATGTGCACAGTATATAGAGAAAGGCAAAATTCGAGCTGAAAATCTAACAGGAAATGCAAACATGGCACCAATTTTTGTCTGTCTCTACCAGTTTTTTTAAAATCGATTTCACCGGTAAAAACTGGTTAACATGACAAACACCAGTTTTCTCGGTAAAAATCCAAAAGCTAGCTCAGTCAACGATAATTTGACACTTGTGTTCCACTCCTCTCCTGTCGTTGTCGCCCTGCTGAAGACAACCGGCCTCCGAGGAACTTCCTATGTGCACACGTTCTATACTGACAGTTTATCCAGATTAGTTCGCAACCCAGACATCACACCCCTGAAGGCGCTCAAAGCACGTCAACTGGAGGCACCAGCGGCGCCATGCACCGTTGCCATGGCGACGTACCGGCCTCGCGCAGCCTCTCGCCGATGTCGGTGCAGTCGGCGGTCACCTCCTCGGTGAGGGAGAGAGTGTCGGGCGCGGCGGCCGTCCTGCCGGCCTCTGCCCGGCCCAGCAGCGAGCCGCGCCGACTGAGGCGCGACCAGGCGCCAGCGTCCAGACTCGTGGGGAACTTGTACTTGGTGGCGCGCTGTCGGCCCGGCAACGACCGGGGTAACGGTCAGGGCAACGGTCACGGCAACGACCGGGGTAACGGTCAGGGCAACGGCCGTGGTAACGGTCAGGGCAACGGCCGGGGTAACGGTCAGGACAGCGGTCAGGGCAACGGCCGGGGTAACGGTCAGGGCAACGGCCGTGGTAACGGTCAGGGCAACGGCCGGGGTAACGGTCAGGACAGCGGTCAGGGCAACGGCCGGGGCAGCAGCAGACGTGAGTGTGGATCGGGGCAGTGTATTTCATAAGGTCAGTGAAAATCGGGGCAACACAGAGCTAATGACCGGAGCATCAAAGATGATGGCTGTGGCAGCACAGCAAATGGTTTTGGCAGCATAGATGATAGCCAGGGCAGATAGAGATGATGGTTGGGAGTAGAGATGATGACCGGGGCAGTATAGAGATGATGTTCGGGACAGGGATGTTTGGAAGGTCATGGCATTTTCGAGCTGACGTACAGCATATTGTAGAGACGAAAGCCAACTTAGAGGTGAGAGTCTCCACTCTCACCTCTACCTGTTTTTACCTGTATTATATAGATGATCAGGATGGTGCACAGATGAACGTTGGGACGGTGTATAGGTCAGGGCAGGCCCGGCTCGGCAATGCAGTGTTTAAATACTGGCTTTTCGTTAGGTGTCAGATGTCGAAACAGGTCCACTAAGATGTGGAAATTCCCCATGGAAATGATGTCCTTTAGAACATCATTGAAGTCTTTCAAACTCAATTTTGAGCCCATAGCCTGCTTATATGTGCATCTTTTTCATTTATTTTTGGAGACACCTAATATAGGGATACTTATGTTTGTTTAGGGATGCTTGTTATTGAACATGCTAAAAATGACATACTGTCAGCAAATTGTATTGAATAGTGGACCATATCATGGGTAATTTCATTACTTGAAATCACGTTATGCACAAGATGTTTATGTATCACAACATGTAATGATGAGCATAAGCATGATACTTACACACAAACCACCATTAGAAGCAAGGCATTGGGACTTCATAAACACACATCAAGAGGCATGATGTCATTACCTCTTTGGGAAGGATGTCTCCTCATTGTTCACTAGGTGGTATATTCCACCTTATTTCATGAATAACTTATCGCTGCTACGGTGTGATCACATAGGGGTCAAGGCTATCGCTGCTGCAGTGTGATCACATAGGGGTCAAGGCTATCGCTGCTGCAGTGTGATCACATAGGGGTCAAGGCTATCGCTGCTGCAGTGTGATCACATAGGGGTCAAGGCTATCGCTGCTGCAGTGTGATCACATAGGGGTCAAGGCTATCGCTGCTGCAGTGTGATCACATAGGGGTCAAGGCCGTGCAGAGATCAAGGTCAGGACGGAGTTAGTATAATGTCATGAAGGCAAGACAATGTAGAAAGAGATAGCGTTGCTGTCAGATTACCAGCTTTTGGCGATGATACGAAAAGCGAAAGCAATATATCATAATCAAAGGTTCCCGCCTACTAAAGACAACTGCTAATTCACGCTAACTGATTATGGCGATGCCACCAGTGAGACTTCACGAGCCGTCACTTCACTAGTTGTACCAGTGGCAATCGCTAGTGGTAGTTCTGCCGGCACACCGCATCTGGTAATGTAGGGGTTACAAGTCACGGCACTCATGTGCACCAGTTCCGGGTCAGGTCGGTACGGGTATCGCCGGCAGAGGTCGTGAGACACTCACATGCGCCAACTCCAGGTCAGGTCGGTACGGGTATCGCTGGGAGAGGTCGTGAGACACTCACATGCGCCAGCTCCAGGTCAGGTCGGTACGGGTATCGCCGGCAGAGGTCGTGGGACACTCACATGCGCCAACTCCAGGTCAGGTCGGTACGGGTATCGCTGGTAGAAGGCGTCGTCGGCTATGGTGCGCTTCCGCATCCGACACGGTCCCTCGGTCGTGTCCAGCTGCCACTTGTCCAGACTGTCAGGTGAGGTGAGGTCAGGTCAGGTCAGGCCAGGAACCGGCGACACACAGACCGAGCATTACCTATCGCCGAACCATAGCCGGCCATTTCCCCAGCTCAGATGGAGAGGGGGATATAGGCGTTCGATTGTATTGTCACGCGTGCTCCAGATCCCGGAGAGCAGTTGATGACCACAGACCCACTGGACAGCACCACCATCTGACACGACATGACGTCATTACATTGGCGACAGTCCAGCTGCCAGATCGCTGTTGAGATTAGACTGTTGAGATTAGACTGTTGAGATTAGACTGCACACACGCCACCAGTAACACCGCGCTCCCCAATGCTCATTGCAATAATTCGTGTAATGTACTCGGTATAACCCATGAGTGAAATACCGCAGACACGTTTCTGTGTGTAGTAACACGCGCACGACATGGTATAATAAATGGCATATAATAAATTACGGGCACATAACTAGTGCCTTTCGCAAACGTGCTCGGCATCGCAGAAGTCTGGCAGCTGGCCGACCGGCTACGTATCATATCTAGGGACATAACAGCTGTCTTAGATGATCGATGCCCGCAATGGACTCAGAAGCTGGCCATGCTGCCCTACACCCACGTCAGGCACCTCTGGAGGCCTGCCCGGTACCGGGGAGGGGTCCTGTTACCTTGAGCCCACGTCAGGCCCCTCTGGAGGCCCTGTCCCGGTGCTGGGGAGGGGTCAGTTACCTTGAGCCCACGTCAGGCCCCCAGAGGCCGCGCTCGCGGGTCAGCTCCGTCTCCATCCGCTGCCACTCGTCCATCATGAAGTCCTCGACGTACTTTTGACTCTGCAGCACCGACACACAGTTATGGCCTCACGGAGCGGACACCGCCGACTGGGAATGCACATCTTCCCATCAACACCCCGAACATGTAAATAGTATAGTCAGTATTCATATACTCAAACCATGTGAACAAGCAGCGTTTGTTTTCACTGTCGGGACCGCGGCTGCCTCCTGCTTGAACTGTTAACTTCTGCTGTTCCTCGAGTGTCTTAACTTTGACTACCAAACAGCTTCAACCGACTCTACTTTGGCTCAATGGAAAATATTTGAACTGCAGCTCCAATTGTCCCTTATTCGTCTCACTCGAATGTGCCTGAACTCTACGAAATGCGAACGCCTCTCGTCTGAGCTGTTTCAACTTGGAATGTCCACTTGCCTGACCGGCGTGAACTACAGCTGTAAAACTGTAAACCTCACAGCTATATATAATAATATCTGCTATTAAATGTTAATTAAAGATTATCTACTGGTAACCGTGCTCAATTATAATTTAACTGTTCGGACAGGGTGGGCCGGGGGCGCGCACTTGATTGGTACTGCATTGGCAGGGCGCATGCCCACCTGTTTGATTGACTGATTATTTGGGGATTTAAAGGAGCGTCGACTACATATTCATTTAGTGCCCATAACAATTAACTGTTCACAGCGTGGTTACACAACATCAACTGTACTATGTGTGTCCTTTCTGGCGCATTTCGATGTCAATGTTCCAAGTACAACATTTCACATCAGAAAGGAAGCTGAAGATTTCTCCGGATTCGACGACCTGCGATTCACCACCCAGACCGCCAGACGGAGAACGCCTGATCACTCTCGAAATGGCGTTGGCGCTCCAGAATAAAAACCCGGGCAAGAAATCAGACCATAGCGAACTGTTAGCACTGCACCACATCTGGGACACAGTGGTGCATCCTCACCATTGAGTAAGTAACCATGAGCGACATATGCATAACCTATACGTATCCGGCACAGCGTCACCTCGTCTCGCCCTGTCCTACAGGGGCAGCTCACCTGTTTGAACTGGCGGAACTGCGTCGCCACCGACTCTCGCACCAAGCCGATGTGCTGCAGGTTCCACAGGTCCACCTCGCCGGCAGTCAGCGTCGAGTGACGCGCCCGTACAGAGTCCTCGCGGCGCGAGCGGGTTCTCTGCGCCAGCCGCGTCAGGCCTCCCGTCACACGCTGCAGCTTCTGTGGCGGGAGATGCATATAACGTGACACGCTGTAGCCTCTGTGGCGGGAGATGCATATAACGTGACACGCTGTAGCCTCTGTGGCGGGAGATGCATATAACGTGACACGCTGTAGCCTCTGTGGCGGGAGATGCATATAACGTGACACGCTGTAGCCTCTGTGGCGGGAGATGCATATAACGTGACACGCTGTAGCCTCTGTGGCGGGAGATGCATATAACGTGACACGCTGTAGCCTCTGTGGCGGGAGATGCATATAACGTGACACGCTGTAGCCTCTGTGGCGGGAGATGCATATAACGTGACACGCTGCAGCTTCTGTGGCGGGAGATGCATATAACGTGACACGCTGTAGCCTCTGTGGCGGGAGATGCATATAACGTGACACGCTGTAGCCTCTGTGGCGGGAGATGCATATAACGTGACACGCTGTAGCCTCTGTGGCGGGAGATGCATATAACGTGACACGCTGTAGCCTCTGTGGTGGGAGACGTATGTAACGTAGCACGCTATAGTTTCCGTGGCGGGAGATGCATATAACGTGACACGCTGTAGCCTCTGTGGTGGGAGATGCATATAACGTGACACGCTGTAGCCTCTGTGGCGGGAGATGCATATAACGTGACACGCTGCAGCCTCTGCGGTGGGAGATGCATATAACGTGACACGCTGTAGCCTCTGTGGTGGGAGATGCATATAACGTGACACGCTGTAGCTTCTGTGGCGGGAGATGCATATAACGTGACACGCTGTAGCCTCTGTGGCGGGAGATGCATATAACGTGACACGCTGTAGCCTCTGTGGTGGGAGATGCATATAACGTGACACGCTGTAGCCTCTGTGGCGGGAGATGCATATAACGTGACACGCTGCAGCCTCTGTGGCGGGAGATGCATATAACGTGACACGCTGTAGCCTCTGTGGCGGGAGATGCATATAACGTGACACGCTGTAGCCTCTGTGGCGGGAGATGCATATAACGTGACACGCTGTAGCCTCTGTGGCGGGAGGTGTATATACCGTCACACGCTGTAGCCTCTGTGGCGGGAGGTGTATATACCGTCACACGCTGTAGCCTCTGTGGCGGGAGGTGTATATACCGTCACACGCTGTAGCCTTCTGTGGCGGGAGGTGTATATACCGTCACACGCTGTAGCCTCTGTGGCGGGAGACGTATGTAACGTAGCACGCTATAGTTTCCGTGGCGGGAGATACATGCAGTCACACAATGTACCTTCAGTGGCGGGAGGTGTATATACCGTCACACGCTGTAGCTTCTGTGGCGGGAGGTGTATATACCGTCACACGCTGTAGCTTCTGTGGCGGGATATATCCGAATATCAAACTACCCAGAGCGATTGCACCCAGTGCTGTTTCGTACGTTGCGTTGGAACAAACAAAAAATGCATTGTGTCGAATCGAGGCCGAACACGAAAACCTAACAACAAGGTGAGATTGGAACTCCTTTGCGGTCCACAGCCGAGCGTCCTACCCACCCCGTGCCGCGTCGCTGGCGGGCGGAATACGCACACTGCTGACGGTCTGCAGCTGCGCCTGGATCTCCCACGGCGGCCGGTACGAGCACTTCTTCTCGCCGTCCAGGAACGCCAGCCACGCCCTGATGGCCGGCTCCTGCAGCAGCTCCCGCACAGAGTCCAGCTCTGGCGCCGAGCCGCCTTGCAGCGCCAGGCTCACCTTGAACACCTGGCACAGGTCACCCGGTGTTAGATCATCTGACCCTGAGCACCTGACACAGGTCAACCGGTGTTAGATCATCTGACCCTGAACACCTAACATAGGTCAGCCGGTGTTAGATCATCTGACCTTGAGCACCTGGCACAGGGCACCCGGTGTTAGATCACCTGACCCTGAACACCTAACATAGGTCAGCCGGTGTTAGATCATCTGACCTTGAGCACCTGGCACAGGGCACCCGGTGTTAGATCATCTGACCTTGAGCACCTGACTCAGGTCACCCGGTGTTAGATCATCTGACCTTGAGCACCTAACACAGGTCACCCGGTGTTAGATCACCTGACCTTGGGCACCTGACACAGGTCACCCGGGGTTAGATCATGTGACCTTTGAACACCTAACACAGGTTAAACGGTGTTAGATCATCTGACCTTGAGTACCTAACACAGGTCACCCGGTGGTAGAACATCTGACCTTAAGCACCTGGCACAAGGCACCCAGTGTTAGATCATCTGACCTTCAGCACCTGGCACAGGTCGCCTGGTGCTACATTGACGCCCGATACAGGCCACCGGGTGTTATATCATCTGACCTTCAACATGCAACACAAGTTAAATGTGCTAGATCATTTGACCTTGAGCACATGACTATGGTAACCGAACGTTAGATCATCTGACCTTGAACACCTGCTACTGGTCACCAAAACATTAGACCAGTTGACACACCTCACCAGGCATTTTATCACCTGGCGGAGGTCACTGGGCACTAGACACGCCGAAGTTCCACACCAGGAAGAGGAGTCCAAATATCAGACACCTTGAACAACGGACAGATGTCACCGCGTGATAACGGGCACCGACTACGTATCTTCAGTCAGAAGTTTTTATTTATTTATTTATTTAGTTATTTCACAATACATGCCCTCCCTATAGTTATTTGACATTTTAGCACTATTATGAGTAGAACTTCGCATCAAGTGTCTGACTTGCAATGTCGCGTGTATAAATCCGTTCCCATCAGCACCGCCAATAATTGAGACTCCCCCCACAACAGCCGGGAGAAGGGGTATTGAACATGGGAGACCAGCCGCCTGGACAGCGGGCCGTTTCCGTATGTAGAGCTCGGCCCAGGGGACCACACCGCAGGATGGTGTGTGTGGCTCTGACCTCCTCGACAGTGGGCCGTTTCCATATGTAGAGCTCACCCCAGGGGACCACACCGCAGGATGGTGTGTGTGGCTCTGACCTCCTCGACAGCGGGCCGTTTCCATATGTAGAGCTCGGCCCGGGGGACCACACCGCAGGATGGTGTGTGTGGCTCTGACCTCCTCGACAGCGGGCCGTTTCCATATGTAGAGCTCACCCCAGGGGACCACACCGCAGGATGGTGTGTGGGGCTCTGACCTCCTCGACAGCGGGCCGTTTCCATATGTAGAGCTCACCCCAGGGGACCACACCGCAGGATGGTGTGTGTGGCTCTGACCTCCTCGACAGCGGGCCGTTTCCATATGTAGAGCTCACCCCAGGGGACCACACCGCAGGATGGTGTGTGTGGCTCTGACCTCCTCGACTGCGGGCCGTTTCCATATGTAGAGCTCACCCCAGGGGACCACACCGCAGGATGGTGTGTGTGGCTCTGACCTCCTCGACAGCGGGCCGTTTCCATATGTAGAGCTCAGCCCAGGGGACCACACCGCGAGATGGTGTGTGTGGCTCTGACCTCAACTGCGGGCCGTTTCCATATGTAGAGCTCACCCCAGGGGACCACACCGCAGGATGGTGTGTGTGGCTCTGACCTCCTCGACAGCGGGCCGTTTCCATATGTAGAGCTCACCCCAGGGGACCACACCGCAGGATGGTGTGTGTGGCTCTGACCTCCTCAACTGCGGGCCGTTTCCATATGTAGAGCTCAGCCCAGGGGACCACACCGCAGGATGGTGTGTGTGGCTCTGACCTCCTCGACAGCGGGCCGTTTCCATATGTAGAGCTCACCCCAGGGGACCACACCGCAGGATGGTGTGTGTGGCTCTGACCTCCTCGACAGCGGGCCGTTTCCATATGTAGAGCTCACCCCAGGGACCACACCCCGGGATGGTGGGGGGGCTGATCTCAAC
The DNA here is from genome assembly GCA_034440615.1 of Ashinkailepas kermadecensis. Taxonomy (NCBI): domain Eukaryota; kingdom Metazoa; phylum Arthropoda; class Thecostraca; family Neolepadidae; genus Ashinkailepas; species Ashinkailepas kermadecensis. The sequence goes on from JAOTOM010002136.1 coordinate 50,841, forward strand.
TGCGGGCCGTTTCCATATGTAGAGCTCACCCCAGGGGACCACACCGCAGGATGGTGTGTGTGGCTCTGACCTCCTCGACAGCGGGCCGTTTCATTGAAGAGCTCACCCCAGGGGACCACACCGCAGGATGGTGTGTGGGGCCCTGACCTCCTCAACTGCGGGCGGCCTTCCATATGTAGAGCTCAGCCCAGGGGACCACACCGCAGATGGTGGGCCAAGGACCACCGCAGGATGGTGTGTGTGGCTCTGACCTCCTCAACTGCGGGCCGTTTCCATATGTAGAGCTCAGCCCAGGGGACCACACCGCAGGATGGTGTGTGGGGCTCTGACCCTCAACTGCGGGCCGTTTCCGTATGTAGGGTCAGCCCAGGGACCACACCGCAGGATGGTGTGTGGGGCTCTGACCTCCTCAACTGCGGGCCGTTTCCATATGTAGAGCTCAGCCCAGGGGACCACACCGCAGGATGGTGTGTGTGGCTCTGACCTCCTCAACTGCGGGCCGTTTCCATATGTAGAGCTCAGCCCAGGGGACCACACCGCAGGATGGTGTGTGTGGCTCTGACCTCCTCAACTGCGGGCCGTTTCCATATGTAGAGCTCACCCCAGGGGACCACACCGCAGGATGGTGTGTGGGGCTCTGACCTCCTCAACTGCGGGCCGTTTCCATATGTAGAGCTCACCCCAGGGGACCACACCGCAGGATGGTGTGTGGGGCTCTGACCTCCTCAACTGCGGGCCGTTTCCATATGTAGAGCTCAGCCCTGGGGACCACACCGCAGGATGGTGTGTGGGGCTCTGACCTCCTCAACAGCGGGCCGTTTCCATATGTAGAGCTCACCCCAGGGGACCACACCGCAGGATGGTGTGTGTGGCTCTGACCTCCTCGACAGCGGGCCGTTTCCATATGTAGAGCTCACCCCAGGGGACCACACCGCAGGATGGTGTGTGTGGCTCTGACCTCCTCAACTGCGGGCCGTTTCCATATGTAGAGCTCAGCCCAGGGCACCACACCGCAGGATGGTGTGTGGGGCTCTGACCTCCTCAACTGCGGGCCGTTTCCATATGTAGAGCTCACCCCAGGGGACCACACCGCAGGATGGTGTGTGGGGCTCTGACCTCCTCGACAGCGGGCCGTTTCATATGTAGAGCTCGCGCAGGGCCGGCGTTTGCCATCAGGTTGTGACCCTGCGTGGTGTTGGGACTGGTCTCCGGGTCGTGTGACGTCGGGATGGCGTGCCACACAGTGCGAGACTCCGCCTCCATTCTGCCGACCAGGTCAGCTCAGGTCAGGTCAACTGGTGTCAGCTCTGGTAAGTCAGGTCAGATTAGGTTAGGTGGTGTCAGTTTCGGTAGGTCAGGTATTATCAGCTCTGGTAGATAAGGTCAGGTTATGTGGGGTCATGTCAGGTTTGGTCAGGTAGGTAGGTCCAACAAAAAAAAAAAAAGTTCATACCGGAGGTCTGGGTCAGATCCAGTGGGATGAAGCCAGGTAAGGTCAGGTTATGTGGGGTCACGTCAGGTTTGGTCAGGTCAGGCCAGGTCCAGTCAGAGCATGCCAGGTCAGGACATGACAGAACAGAACCGACTGGGGCAGATGACAAGTCAGCGCAGGCCAGAGTAGAGGTCATGTGACGTTAGGTCAAGATAGGTCAGGTCAGGTCAGTACAGAGAGTACAGGTCGGTCAGGACGGTCAGTCGCAGTCATTTTGGAACATATCAGCTCAGGTGAGGTCAAGTCACGGTAGTTCAAATGAAGAACCTTGGGTTCTTTTACGACGCATTCAACCGCTAGGTTATTAGCGTCGCGGTAGTTCAAATGACATCTACCCATTGGTCAGCTCAACGTGGTACACCAAGTTACACGAGCGGTCGAGGAAGTTAAATCATACCGGGCAGTAGTTCCATGAGGCCGGCTGTGAAAATCATATCGCATCAAGCAAAATCAAAAGACAAGGAAATTTAACCAGGAAATCACCTGGTAGTCGTGAATAACTGGAATCTCACCGGTTGACAATCTCAATCACGGGACATTTCATGGGACTATTCAGTGAAGACCTCCGAGTCCCAGGCAGTCAGCACCTCTAGCAGCTCTCTCACTAGTATCCCAGCATTGATGTTCTCATAATAATACCGCAGTGCGCGGACCAGGGATACAACTTGGCTAACATTGGGATCTAACAGTTCGTGACCTGACTTTATCTGGTACACTCGCATAGGCTTAATAGCTAAGCGGAGATAAATCATTGTGGGGTCGAGCTCACCGGTGTAGCCGATATGAAAAGTAATTTGTGCAGCTAGCAAAGCATACGGAGGAAATGGTGCAAACAATACCAACTATCGAACAGTGGGAATTTGAGGTGTGTTCCTCAGGGAATCCAGTCGCCCGTGTGACGTACATGATCTTCAGTCCTCCGGTGAGCTGAAGAAGGCAGTAGACGAGGGCGCCGAAAAACTCCGAATCATGGTTACCAGATCCGAACACGAGACTCCTGAAAACAACGTCAAGTAGTCAATCAATTCCCAGTCGTAGTTATCAGCTACATAGTCTCACACGTACTCGCTCCGTAGTCTCACAAATTACGCAGTCACACAGACTTCCGCTCAGTTCATAATGCATACAACCGTTGTGCGTGGCATCCTCCATCGGAATGATCCGCAGCCAAGCAGTCACCCGGCCTCGGTGCAAGTGGATTACGAGACATGACGGCATGAACACGTGACCGGCGGCTAGCTTGTTGGCCGCTTCCGGTGCCGACTGGGCCGGTTGTTGTAATAAAATATCGCAGCTAAACTACTAAAGCTCAAAATTACGGGATCAGATCCGACTCACCAGGACCAGGTCGAGACTCAAGAGTTACGGAATCAACACTGAAGCACTATAACGAAAACAATATACATCAAGGTTCCACAGAGCGGCGGTCGGGTCGGGTCGCTCATCTTTTTGTCTCACATGTACGGGGGTCGACTCGCTTAAGCTTCGCTGTCGCTCGTGAGCACAGATAGAGGGGGACCTGTGTACGTATGACGGCTTTGCTTGACGGCCGCTCCACCTCGAGCCGAAACGTCACTGATGACGACAGTGCTATCCGATTGGTCAATTACCACCAAAACACAACACCTCAACTGGCATCCCGGCACAGACACGTGTTCGCTAGCATACCGACGGCAATTACTCAGGCATCGGGAGTGGGTGTTGTCACAACAACTACGTCTCCAGCCCATCCAGATACCTCACCATGGGGGATCGGCTGGTGCGTTGTCGGCAGCATGCAGGACGGGAGCCCATCCAGATACCTCACCATGGGGGATCAGCTGGCGCGTTGTCGGCAGCATGCAGGACGGGAGTGCGATGTTCTCACCGGGCTCCTCATCCACGTGTATCGGTTCGGAATACTCACTGCTGGCTGCTGACCGGCGAACTATATCCACAGGATCACCTTTCATCGGTTGGCAGTGCGAGTGACTCGACGCAGACTGGCCGAGAATTGGCTGTGCCAGACTGTGATTGGCCCAATTCATCCTTCATTCTACCTCTGACAGGCTGACGGCGAGCGGACCTCGCATCTGATTGGCTGACGGCGAGCGGACCTCGCATCTGATTGGCCGGCGGCGCGCACTCCTCGCCTCGGATAGGCCGGCGACGCGCGGCCCTCGTCTGATAGGCGGACGACGCGCAGCACTCACCTGATTGGCTGGCGGCGGCCGCCACTCACCTCTGATTGGCTGGCGGCGGCCGCCACTCACCGCTGATTGGTGAGCGTGTGCAGCGTCTCGAGCACGCGCAGCTGCTCGGCCACGCAGTCGGTGGGCCGCGACAGGACGTAGAGCACGGCGCGGTTCAGACAGTGGTAGACGGAGTCCAGCGTCAGCGACTGCGACCAGCGGCGCGCCTGGCCGATCAGCTTGATGATGAAGTCCAGCACCTCGTGCGCGTCACGCTTGAAGATGCCTGACGGTCGCCGGCCGGGTCAGCGCACACAGTCGATTTGGCGATATTGTGTGTATTGGCTGTGGGGCTTTCGAGCATTGGTGGGGCGTTCATAGAGTCTCATACTAAATCTAGAAGACAGAAGAAGACCAGAATTGAGGAGAGGCGGCAGCCCTCAAAAGTAGATGCGTCATCATCCCACCATATACGTCTCAGCATCGAGGAAAATACACACATATTAGCACAATCACTAGCAACAAATCATAATGATCCATCCTGTCCATACTCCACCCCGGCTTCAGCAACAGAACCAGCAACAGAATCATCCTTCCCTCTCAACGGATAGCAGGTTGGCCGCAATATCTGCCACCTTGGTGTTTGCTGGTCAGTATAGGTCACCACGTGACCCGACATGACCCGACCTGCGCCACTCACCCTGCCACAGCTTGTCGACCAGTCGGCCGGCGATGTAGAACACACTTCCGGGCACGTTTCCCACGCTGCCTCCGGGAGAGATGGGAAGTGCAGCTGCCGCGGAAGGGGACAGGTCAGGCACACTGAACTCCAGTCAATATGGTTAACATTCACTGACCTCCAGTCAGCAGGGTCAACATATGCTGTCCTCCAGTCAGCAGAGTCCAGTCCACTGCATGTCATACACTGACATGCAGTTAACAGGTATACAGTTAATCATATACTGACCTACGTCCAACAGGGTCAACATACACTGACCTACAGTCAACAGGGTCAATAATTGCTAAACCTCCGGCCAACAGGTTCACTATATAATGAAGGACCAATTGTATGTGAACTCCAGCAAACTGGACGACATACACTAACCTCCGGTCAATATAGTCAAACTAAACCGATCTCAAATCAACAGGATGACAATAAATTGACCTTTGTCCAGCAGGATGAGCATGCAATTACCTCTATTCAGCAGGGTCAACATACACTGAACTCTCGTAAATTGGGTCAGTATACAATACTCCGATCAACATGGCCCTTATACACCAACCTCCCGTCACCAGGGTCAATATACACTGAACTCTCGTACATGGGGCAAATATACACTAACATCCCGTCAACAGGGTAAACATACACTGACGTGCAGTGAGTAGAACCTCCGGACCATTAGCCTAGGTCAAATAACCAAAAATACACTGCCCACCTACCATAAAGACATACAGACATAAAAGATCAGTGCAACTATGAGCCACAAGGGCCCTTCTTGGCTGCACTCTGGACACTGAACCAGTTTCCCACCAAATCCGTCGATCAGTCCTCCCTGGAATACGGAAAAACAAGCCAGCTGTAACAAAGTTAAAGTTAATACGAACGAGCCAGCCTCTGGAATGTACTGTATGTGTCACCGCGATGGGGCCGCATGAGGCACCCCAACACGTGTATTACTTATCGCAACAAGAACGTCTGGCATGCGGCCCACCCGATCTACCACAGATAAGGCCAAGTGCCGCTCGCATTGTTCGATTATTAGCCGCCGCGATGAGATCACCTTACGAGGTTATAACTGATAAGAAACCGAGCTCGTGTCGGAGGGTTCGCATACCACAAGGCTACTGGCGCCACCAGTCGGGTACGTCCACGAATCATCGCCGGTTGCTACGCGACCGAGCAGACACGCTGCCGTACAAAACTGCAATCTCAGCGTGCGAGGAGTGCATTAGGACTGAACCTTTGACCTGTGACGAATCGGCAGTCAGCAACATCCAGCGAGGGCAATGGCCGCTGGCGTATCGGGCCAATCACGGCCCGGTTCACTTGCGGATTGGCGTGTCATGTAGAACCGGCCAATGACAGTGCGGGTTGTACGCCGTCAATGTATTTACGTGGGCGGACTCGTGTGTATATATGTGAGTACTAATGAAAATAAACAGAGACTCGGGGCGACTCCAGGAAACCGAGGTAGAACCATCACGTCTTTGCGATTTCGGAGCGGACTGGCGCTCGCCTGTTACGATTCAAAGTAGTTGGCGGGCCGAGGAAGCTTCCAGCCCGGGAGTTCACTCATCACGGAGTTTTAACGAGTGAGCTGTCCACCTACTGTTCTGGGGTATAAAAAGCAGAGCGATTGGTCTATCCCTAGATTTTCCACGGCCAGGGAAAAACTACCCTATAACTGGTGCCGAAACCGCGGATGTAGGCCCCTGGACAGTCACCAAGCTGTCACATCTGGTGCTGGTGATCTCCGAGCATCACATCGGACGACCTGAGGTCAGCTCACCCGACTACGAGTACGTCCGTCTGCAGGAGGAGCAAATCGATCCGACTACATGAACAACGCTGTAAGCCCGGAAAATTCCTAAAATCCTCCAACAACCCCGTGCCCAATCTTGACTACTGCGTAGTATTAAAGTGTTCGCGTGTTCATTGTGTACTGCATGTATGATCTATACGCGGATAGAAAACTAATTAGCCGCACACCTCTCCGTAAAACCTGTGTGAATCAAAATTTTATTTTGAGAATTTAATTAAAGTAAAGGAACAATGACCGAGATTCCGCTGGATCGTATCTCTGAGAGTTTTAATCAAATCAGGATGGAATTAAGAGCTCAGGGCTTAAGTAACAACATTAAACAATATACAGGCGACAGCCATAATAAGTTAATGGATTGGATAAAACAGCTGGAAAGAATAAGGTACAGTATAGATAATGAACAGATGAGAATCATTTGCTTAAAAACACTTGGTGGACCCGCGGCTGAATTTCTCCAACGTATGCTATCGCTACAGGCAAATCTAACGTGGGCAGAGATTAAACAAGTAATGAGGGAACGCTATTCTGACCTTGCCGATCAGAAAAACGCTCAAGAAACCTTAAGAAGAACAAAACAATTCCGCGTGGAGTCGATTCAGAATTACTCCGAGATAATTATTTCACTAGCAAAGGAAGCATACTCAGATATTGATAGCCCTGCTACCCAACAAATTTTATTAGATGTGTTCAACAAAGGAGTACAAAGCCAACAGCTAGCAGACAAATTATATAGACATACCCTTCAGACCCTTGAGGAAGCAATTCAATTTGCTGTGCATGAACAGCAACTGCTTAAAACATTCTTATTATGTAGAGGATCAACGAAAACGGACGAGGAACCCATGGAAGTTGATATGGTACAAAGCGGAAATGAACGGTTGGACAAGATCGAGAAACTAGTGGTATCCCTAGGAGAGACTGTATCAAAACTAGCAGCTCAAAAACTGGACCCCCCGAAACCACAAACCCAGCCACAATCAGGACAACGTGTGTTCACCCCGTCGTATCCACAAAATCCGCGACCACCAAGACCGTACGTTCCCCGACCCAACTATGGACCTCCAATGACGCGCCCCTCTTTCGGTCCCACCACGTGGAGACCTCGACAGCCAAACCCGCCTGGTACTTCGTATCAATGGACTCCGGACGGCCGTCCCATTTGTTGCCGCTGTAACAAGGTGGGCCACGTCGGATGGCAGTGTCGTTCCTGCCCGACGCCTCCTAGAGAAACGGGAAACGGACGAGCTCTGCTGTGAACGACCACCACGGTAGAGCTGGAACTAAATGGAATCAGAAACCACAGAGTAAGGAACGAAAAACATCCGTCGGAAACGAAACCCGGAGAAACGGAGATTGAACCACAAAAATGTTCAGCACGTTCGTGTTAAACCCAATACTCCAATGTGTTGGATCAAAATCGGGGATCAAAAAGCTTATACGCTCGTTGATACAGGAGCCGATATTTCGCTAATCTCAAAGGAACTTTTTGATAAAATCACGGAAAAACAGACTCTCAAATTTTCAGAGGATCAAAAGGATCGCATCCCTCTCATTTCAGCAAGCGGGCATCGATTGAAAAACATTGGAGTAGGAACATTTACGGTCGAGATGAGTGAGTTTAGAAAACCATTCAGTTTTCAAATCGTATCAGGACTGAAACAACAATGCATGTTAGGAAATGATTTCTTAACTGAATTTGGAGCAAAATTGGACTTCGAGAAAAAAGCCTTGTGTATCGAAGGTCATATGATTCCACTTCGCCCTCAGTGCACGATTAGCGAAAAGGCGAGTTTGCTTGTCAGGATCAAAGGACGCACCTATATACCGGCCAACACGGTCGTGGAGTGTCTAGCAGCTGTGAACAGGGCACAACTAGTGAATCAAACGTGCTATGTGAGGTCACTGGACAATACACCAGTAATTTCCGAGGAGCCAGGCTTAATCATAGCCGAGATAGTGGCAAAACCAGATCGCCATAAGCGTCTACCAGTGAGAATTATAAATACGTCCACCCGAGACTTCACAATGTATAACAATCAAGTGATCGCCTACGCTGAGAGAATAGATGACTCGGATCTGGAGTATCTTGTTGACATGCCACAAGACCTTGACTTAGCCCCGACCACCTCACCCACTAACCTAGTTGAGCAAGCGCGACTGGATCATCTGACCGATGCTGACAGGGACGATCTGGAACAGCTGTTACAAGCTAATGCTGACCTGTTTGCCACGACTGACGCCGACCTCGGTACAACTGACCTCGCTGAGATGGAGATAGAGACTGGTGACCACGCTCCCGTCCGTCAGCCGCCTTACAAAACGCCGTTTAGCCAACGAAAATATGTGGAAGAACAGATACGTATCATGCTAAAAGCTGGTATAATAGAGGAGTCTGACAGTCCGTGGGCTGCACCCATCGTAATAGTTCGGAAAAAGGATGGTTCTAATCGCTTCGCAGTCGATTATCGGAAATTAAATAACATTACGAAGAAAAACAGCTATACCCTTCCACTTATAGAAGATATGCTCGCGTCTCTCGGCGGAGCAAACTTCTTCTCATCACTAGACCTAAAGTCAGGATATTGGCAAATCCCAATGGCAGTAAAGAGCATACCTAAGACCGCTTTCATTTGCTTTATGGGCCTGTGGAACTTCAGAAAAATGCCCTTTGGAATCTGCAACGCTCCGAGCCTCTTTGCACAAGTAATGTCCAAAGTCCTATCTGGAATACAGAATCAATTCGCAACCGCCTATATCGACGATATAATAATATATTCAAAAACATTTAAGGAACATCTGGCTCATTTGGAGGACGTTTTTCGTCGCCTGCGAAAAGCACAGTTGAAGTTGAAACTATCAAAATGCGAGTTTCTAAAAAAGGAAGTACAATATCTAGGACACGTGGTATCAGCCTCTGGCATCAAGCCAAACTCGGAAAAGTTAGAAGCTATACAGTACATGGCAGCTCCGACTACCGTGAAAGGAGTCCGATCATTTATCGGCATGTGTTCTTACTATCGACGTTTCATCCCTAAATTTAGCCAAATTGCCACACCACTGATTGACTTAACCAGGAAACATGCAACCTTCATTTGGACAGATGATTGCGAAAACGCTTTCACAACATTAAAACACAAGCTGGCTTCTGCACCAGTACTGGCTTATCCAGATGTCACTAAAGACTATAAACTGTATACCGACGCCTCACTGAGAGCGGTGGGAGCAGTTTTAGTACAGGAACACAATGGTGAAGGGAAATTGATCCAATATTTGTCTAAACAACTTAACGAAACACAACAAAAATGACCCATCGTCCAATTGGAGGCTTATTCCTGCATTTATGCAGTCTCAAAATTACGTCAATATTTGCTGGGATCAAAATTCACCATCCTGAGTGATCACAGACCACTTACATTTTTAAATCTGTCTGAAATGAAAAACCCCATGCTGCAGAGATGGGCTATCATGCTTTCCGAGCACAACTGTGAAATAGTTTACATTAAAGGATCAAAGAATGTTGTCGCAGATCATCTCAGCCGTATAAGTGAAACCAATCAGGAAATCAATGTAATCGATTCCGACCACGTTCCCATGGGAGACTTCAAGGGAACCGAATTCAGTAAACCGGAGGAAGAGTTGAGTCGAGAAGAAAAATTCAAGGATGTATTAGTAAGATGGGAAAATATTGACATACTTCAGCGAACAGACGAGGAAATAGGAAAAATTCGGAAAATGATAAACGATAAAAATCACGCCGATTATAAAAATGTAGTTCTACACTATATGGAGTTAGACAAACTCATTTACAAAATTAGCGAAGGACCACGCTGTGGACCGTTCCCTGGACTACAATTATGCGTGCCAAAATGTTTGAGACAAGAATTACTTAAAGAATTTCATGAAGGCTTTTTTGCTGGACACATGGAGTTGACCAAGACGTATGAGAAACTGAAGTTTAGATATTATTGGAGTGGTATGTGGCGAGATACTGTAGCATACATAAAAGTTTGTGTATTGTGTACAGGACGACGAGCGAAGGCAGCTCCAGCCCCAATGCAGGACATGCCTGTGCCACATTACCGTTCGAAATGATAGGAATTGACACTTGTGGACCATATCCAGAAACGGAAAACGGTAACCGGTATGTAATTACCATTGTCGACCACTTCTCTTCATGGCCGGAAAGTTTCTGCACAGCAAGAAAGGACGCCAAAACAGTTGCCAAAATCCTTATGGAGGAAATTATCCCACGACACTCTTGCCCACGAATAATCCTTTCCGACCGAGGCACGGAATTTCTAAATACAATAGTGGAGGAACTAGAAACATGCCTGAACATTCGACATATCCGTACCAGTGCATACCACCCATCGGTGAATGGTAAAGTCGAGAGGTATCATCGGGTACAAAACGATATCTCAGCCAAATCAATTAACCTGAACCAAAACGACTGGGACACAAAAATACCTGCCACCTTAGCTGCCTACTGAACAGCAAACATTTGAAGTTCAGGAACAATATCAACCTTCTTCACGCTATACGGTCGCGACCCCGTCCTCCCTTTAGATAATTTATTGCAACCCAAAGTTAAATATTACGGAGACGATTATATACCAAAAATGTTAGCCAACCTACATGAAGCCTATAGTCACGTGAAGAACCACCTAGTGGCCAGTCACGAAAATAACAAGGTTTACGCAGACCGAAAAGCGAAGCCACGCAGCTTTAAAATAGGAGACCCGGTGTACTATTACGACACCACAGTGCAATCTGGGAATTCACACAAGTTCGCGATGCCCTGGAAACCATATTTTAGAATAACTAAGCAGACAAGCCCGGTAAATTATATTGTTCGAGACCAGGTTTCTGGAAAAACTCGCCTGGTACACGTACAAAAACTACGTTTACCTGACCCCGCTACCGCCTGGGAACCCACGAAGGATATAGACGAGCCAATTAATCTGAAGTTTATCAATAAACGGTCTAAACCCGACCGCCTCACTCCCGAACGCATCCAGCCATCAAGGCTAGCTAAGCGCGCAGACGCGGAACTCAGCCAGCAGCCAAGTTGTGGCTATGAGCTCATGGACACGGACTGGCCAGTAGGGTCAGCAGACGATGACACTGACATGCCGACGCGGGCCCCAGACATAACTGGCACAAGGCCAGATCCGCCGGTCGAGACAGGCCGACGAGAAGCTGAATCATCACCCACCCAGTTAGCCGAACCAAGTCAACTCCCAGGTACCAGTGAGTCTGAGGATGACTTACCGCTGGCTGATTTAGCTCAGCGCTTAACAAAACGTCAATTGCCCACGTCTAGCGAATCGGAAAATGAAAAGTCGCAGCCACGCGCAACGAAATGCACAAAACTTCAGAGTAGTGACTCGGAAGACCATGTACCTCTAGCGGAACTAGCCAAACGCTTGAGAAAAGCAGCAGAAAGCCCACCAGGTGTTGCCCCAGAAAAACGGCCATTAGAACTAACTTCAGACGATGATTGCCCTCCCGACAAGCTGCAGATACATGACGATACGTCATCCACCGAGTATGATGCTGACGTAGAACAAATAGCGGTCAAACCAGATAGAAGGAGGGAATTTGCCGCCTTTGTAAAGGACCAGAACGCAATGTTGATGGCACAGATGAAAGCGCAGATGGAAACGTTTAAGTCGATGTTGGATTAATTAATGCTGATATGTTATGTGTACCAGGGTGTCACTGCAAATTAGTATGACGTGTCGATACCAGGCTCAGTGGAGCCACCTTCGATGGCGCGGTGACGTCATCCTTAATGGATTGCCATATACTGGCATGTGGATATTAATGGAACGCTATGACGCGTATGGATGTTAATGGGACGCTGTAACGTCACCCCAACCGATGTACTGTGTGGTACGCTGTTATACTGTATAAAAACGTGTACGGTGGTCAAAAATAATGCCTATCCTTGCTTCCGTACCTCTGAACCGAGTACCGCATCTCTGTACCTGGAAGCAGCGGCAAACCTTAAATCCATTCAGTTACCCTCCCGGTGAAGATGAGCTGTCTTCAAGCTCATGCGAGCGTCAGACCTGACCACGAGTTCAACAGTTCTGCTTACGACAGCAAAGCACTGAGGCCTGCAGTGGCGCAGTACGTGGCGTCGGAACTGAGCGCCCCCTCGAAATGAATCACGACGTGCATTCTTGACCTGCAGTAACTCGTCAGCTCGTGAACCGATGCTGCCCAACATCCCCGAGAACGCCGGTGATGTAACCGCGGACGTCTCCGCCGAGCCCACAGCCGACGTAAGCAGCTCTGAGGACGTTACCGTTACGGCTGACGCAGGGGCGACAGCGCCGGACGTGCCGATCTATCCAGGTCAGCAACCTGCCGCCGCGGCCGGACCAGAGACCGCAGCAGATCTACTGGCCGCTGCCGCAACGGGCGCACGTCGTCGGCGTCAGCAGATCTTGGCACGGTACGCCAAGGTGCAAACTTGGCGACAGGCCAGCACTGTCGCAGCGGCAGCAATGCCGCCTCCGGTTCTCCCGACGGAACCAGACCGTCAGGAACGCCAAGATCAGGCGTTCCATCGTTTTATGGAAGGGCAGGTAGCAAGCCCGACTGAGTGAGAAAGGAGTGGAACAGTGCAGAAGTGACAGACGACGAGCAGTGGTCGCTCGTCGTCTACGGACTGAACTGTAGTTGCAATAACGTAGTGAGTGTCGCGTCGTAAATAACCTTGTATATTGCATGTAATGTGTTTATTTAGGGGATTTTGTACCACGTTTATTTAGGGGATTTCTTGTAACATGTTTATTTAGGGGATTTTGTGCCATGTTTATTTAGGGATCATTGTGTAACATGGTAATTAACATGGACCAGGGAAGTTGGGAACCCTACAAATCCCAGTAGTCTAACCCCTGTAGAAAACAAGTGTAATCGTATAAAATAAAAGGTGTATGTATCACCACGTAAAATCACGATGTATCATGGCCGTAATAATCTAATGGATCACAGAAGCGAATTGGACAATCCGTATTCGCGAGGTTAGAACTTGCGTTGTAATTGTAATAAAGTTAAAGTTAATACGAACGAGCCAGCCTCTGGAATGTACCGTATGTGTCACCGCGATGGGGCCGCATGAGGCACCCCAACACGTGTATTACTTATCGCAACAAGAACATCAGGCATGCGGCCCATCCGATCTACCACAGATAAGGCCAAATGCCGCTCGCATTGTTCGATTATTAGCCGCCGCGATGAGATCACCTTACGAGGTTATAACTGATAAGAAACCGAGCTCGTGTCGGAGGGTTTGCATACCACAAGGCTACTGGCGCCACCAGTCGGGTACGTCCACGAATCATCGCCGGTTGCTACGCGACCGAGCAGACACGCTGCCGTACAAAACTGCAATCTCAGCGTGCGAGGAGTGCATTAGGACTGAACCCTTGACCTGTGACGAATCGGCAGTCAGCAACATCCAGCGAGGGCAATGGCCGCTGGCGTATCGGGCCAATCACGGCCCGGTTCACTTGCGGATTGGCGTGTCATGTAGAACCGACCAATGACAGTGCGGGTTGTACGCCGTCAATGTATTTACGTGGGCGGACTCGTGTGTATATATGTGAGTACTAATGAAAATAAACAGAGACTCGGGGCGACTCCAGGAAACCGAGGTAGAACCATCACGTCTTTGCGATTTCGGAGCGGACTGGCGCTCGCCTGTTGCGATTCAAAGTAGTTGGCGGGCCGAGGAAGCTTCCAGCCCGGGAGTTCACTCATCACGGAGTTTTAACGAGTGAGCTGTCCACCTACTGTTCTGGGGTATAAAAAGCAGAGCGATTGGTCTATCGCTAGATTTCCCACGGCCAGGGAAAAAACTACCCTGTACCGCTATTGTTATAATGATTGTCTATGCTGTTTGTAAAGATGTTCAGTGTGCTGCAACTGACAATGGTTTCTGGCAGCTGGTTCCAGTGTTCTACTATACTGTTGGTGAAGAAAGACTGTCTTAACCTTGTCCCGCTGTGATTAACTTTAATTTTGAATCGATGACCTCTAATTGCATCATTTCTGTTAAATTCGAACATTTCCCGGAGATATCCCTGTTCCTAACCATGAACAAATTTAAAGACCTCGATGAGATCTCCTCTCAGCCTTCTATATCTAAATGAAAACATATTCATTTTCTTCAATCTTTCCTCATATGCCAAGTTGCTTATACCATTGACCATTTGTGTTGCCCTCTTTTGTACTCTCTCTAAAAGCCAACAATCTTTGTCATAACTAGGGAACCAAGCTTGGACACAGTATTCCAAATGTGGCCTGACATATGCACAGTAAAGCTTCCTGGTGACTTCCTCACTTTTGTATGATACATTCCTATTTATTTCCCCAAGCATTCTTAGTGCCTTCTTCCTGGCTTCTTTGGTCTGTTCTGATGCCCCCAAATTCGTGTTCAAAATAGCACCTAAGTCCTTCTCCTGCTGAGGCACAGATAGTACTTGGCTACCCATCAAGTATGGAGCCTTCATTTGCTGCCTACCTACATGCATGCTTTTGCACTTATCAAAATTAAACTTCATTTGCCATTTTTTGGACCACTTCACAAGTTCGTCTAGGTCTTTCTGCAGCGAGACCTGCTCATTGTGTCCTGTTATTGCCCTAAAGACCTTCAAATCATCCGAAAATTTCAAAACCTTACTGCTTAGGCCACTTTCAATGTTATTTACAAATATAATGAACAATAGTGGCCCCAGTACTGACCCCTGGGGGAGTACTGGGGCCTACTACTATTGTCTGTGCCGGATAAGTGCTGCAGTGAATGTCATGAACAGCAACTGATCATTGTCGCAGCGGTGGACAGACAATAGTAGCAAACTGATATGTCAAAGAGGTTGACACATGCGATAGTAGCCAACTGATCTGTCACAAAGGTGGACATAGACAATAGTAGCCAACTGATCTGTCAAAGAGGTTGACACACGATAGTAACCAACTGATGGGGAAACAGAGGTGGACACAGACAACAGTAGTCAACTAATCTGTCACAGAGGTGGACAGAGACAATAGTAGTCAACTGATCTGTCACAGAGGTGGACACAGACAATAGTAGCCAACTGATCTGTCACAGAGGTGGACACAGACAATAGTAGCCAACTGATCTGTCAAAGAGGTTGACACAGACAATAGTAGCCAACTGATCTGTCACAGAGGTGGACACAGACAATAGTAGCCAACTGATCTGTCACAGAGGTGGACACAGACAATAGTAGCCAACTGATCTGTCACAGAGGTGGACAGATACAATAGTAGCCACCTGATATGTCACAGAGGTGGACACAGACACAGAAACAGACATGGTAGCCAAAGAATGAACTCCCCCCACAAAACAAAAATCGTTATGAAACTGACCAGCAATAACAGCATCAGCCCTGTAAAGATATCTAAATATAACTTATACACCTATACAGGTAATTTAATTTACAAGTAAGCCACCAAAAATATCAGTTCGATAGCGGGTCATGGGAACCTAAGGGTGCATCGACACGCCCTTAGGGTGCTGACTGTCGGCTGTTGGCTGCCGAGCGGCTAAAGGAACATAGCTGAGTGCCATACAACTGGGACAGCATGATGCATTTTGCGACGGCACAAGGGAAACACTGGGTGGGTCAGAACCTCGCAGATTAACACAAGTGTCCGGAAATGAGGCTGAATATCTGTGCCTGTCCGCGATGCCGGGATACATCGTTGCAAAGCTGAAAGCAGCTCAAAACAGTAATGGTCAGGGTACAGAGTGTATAAGCTTCCGTTAGATCTACCCGGCCTATGACTTCGCTCATAAAAGTAGGCCACTAGTAAAAGTACTACCTCGCAAAAATAGTACCTCGTAAAAGTAGTACCTCGTAAAAGTAGTGCCACGTAAAAATAAGTGGACACACCAGCTGCCAATAAACGTTTTACCTCCAACCAATCGGCCAGCGAGTGGCCAACTGTAGCTCCGACAGCCACTTATTTCCTGGCATGTCGTGTAACAGCAGCTGCCGTCATAACTGCACCACTCACCCAGCAGCTTACCAGCAGCTACTCACGACGGCCCCTACCCTGCTCGCTATAACGCCACCGTTCCGACGGCCCCTACCCTGCTCGCTATAACGCCACCGTTCCGACGGCCCCTACCCTGCTCGCCATAACGCCACCGTTCCGACGGCCCCTACCCTGCTCGCTATACCGCCACCGTTCCGACGGCCCCTACCCTGCTCGCCGTAACGCCACCGTTCCGACGGCCCCTACCCTGCTCGCTATAACGCCACCGTTCCGACGGCCCCTACCCTGCTCGCCATAACGCCACCGTTCCGACGGCCCCTACCCTGCTCGCTATAACGCCACCGTTCCGACGGCCCCTACCCTGCTCGCCGTAACGCCACCGTTCCGACGGCCCCTACCCTGCTCGCTATAACGCCACCGTTCCGACGGCCCCTACCCTGCTCGCCGTAACGCCACCGTTCCGACGGCCCCTACCCTGCTCGCCGTAACGACACCGTTCCGACGGCCCCTACCCTGCTCGCCGTAACGACACCGTTCCGACGGCCCCTACCCTGCTCGCCGTAACGCCACCGTTCCGACGGCCCCTACCCTGCTCGCCGTAACGCCACCGTTCCGACGGCCCCTACCCTGCTCGCCAATCAGCACGTCGGCGGCGGTCAGGTGATCCATCAGCAGCGACAGAATCCGCGTCTGGAAGGACATCTGCTGCGCCACGGTCGTGTTCTCGGGGGCAACCTGCGACAGCGGCTGTTGTTATGGACAGCTACTGCGGTGGTGGTGGTGTAGCGGGACGGTTCGCTCACTCACCGTGCACTCAGGTCGCTAACTGTGAATTCCCTCCCTCCCCATTCTGCATATATGCACAAAATATCTCCTTATGGATCAGTAATTTGCGAGTATGAAGAAGCAGCGACAGCAGCGAATTTGATCCACAATGCCGTAATTTTAACGTGACTGTGCAAAAATGCACTTTCCACCAACTATTCAAATGGGCAAAGGAAGCCTGACATTGTCCAAAACATTGGAAGGGACATGCCCACCCCTCCAATAACAGCCCCTGCCACAGAATGAACACAATGTCGGTCACATGACGTTCATGTACGTCAACCCAACTCTATGTTTGTCCACCACGTGGCTTAGGTTCACGTGAACATTGGCCACGCTCACTTTAAGCAGGGTGAGGCTCACACCCCAGCCATCGTCCACTGACATGCCTCCTGTATATCACACACCCACGTTGACCATAACCAGGGTGACGCTCACACCCCAGCCATCGTCTACTGACATATCTCCTGTATATCACACACCCACGTTTACCATAAGCAGGGTGACGCTCACACCCCAGCCATCGTCCACTGACATATCTCCTGTATATCACACACCCACGTTTACCATAAGCAGGGTGACGCTCACACCCCAGCCATCGTCCACTGACATATCTCCTGTATATCACACACCCACGTTTACCATAAGCAGGGTGAGGCTCACACCCCAGCCATCGTCCACTGACATATCTCCTGTATATCACACACCCACGTTTACCATAAGCAGGGTGAGGCTCACACCCCAGCCATCGTCCACTGACATATCTCCTGTATATCACACACCCACGTTTACCATAAACAGGGTGAGGTTCACACCCCAGCCATCGTCCACTGACATATCTCCTGTATATCACACACCCACGTTTACCATAAGCAGGGTGAGGCTCACACCCCAGCCATCGTCCACTGACATATCTCCTGTATATCACACACCCACGTTTACCATAAGCAGGGTGACGCTCACACCCCAGCCATCGTCCACTGACATATCTCCTGTATATCACACACCCACGTTTACCATAAACAGGGTGAGGCTCACACCCCAGCCATCGTCCACTGACATATCTCCTGTATATCACACACCCACGTTTACCATAAGCAGGGTGACGCTCACACCCCAGCCATCGTCCACTGACATATCTCCTGTATATCACACACCCACGTTTACCATAAACAGGGTGAGGTTCACACACCAGCCATCGTCCACTGACATATCTCCTGTATATCACACACCCACGTTTACCATAAGCAGGGTGAGGCTCACACCCCAGCCATCGTCCACTGACATATCTCCTGTATATCACACACCCACGTTTACCATAAGCAGGGTGAGGCTCACACCCCAGCCATCGTCCACTGACATATCTCCTGTATATCACACACCCACGTTTACCATAAGCAGGGTGAGGCTCACACCCCAGCCATCGTCCACTGACATATCTCCTGTATATCACACACCCACGTTTACCATAAACAGGGTGAGGTTCACACCCCAGCCATCGTCCACTGACATATCTCCTGTATATCACACACCCACGTTTACCATGAGCAGGGTGACGCTCACACCCCAGCCATCGTCCACTGACATATCTCCTGTATATCACACACCCACGTTTACCATAAGCAGGGTGACGCTCACACCCCAGCCATCGTCCACTGACATATCTCCTGTATATCACACACCCACGTTTACCATAAGCAGGGTGACGCTCACACCCCAGCCATCGTCCACTGACATATCTCCTGTATATCACACACCCACGTTTACCATAAGCAGGGTGACGCTCACACCCCAGCCATCGTCCACTGACATATCTCCTGTATATCACACACCCACGTTTACCATAAGCAGGGTGACGCTCACACCCCAGCCATCGTCCACTGACATATCTCCTGTATATCACACACCCACGTTTACCATAAACAGGGTGAGGCTCACACCCCAGCCATCGTCCACTGACATATCTCCTGTATATCACACACCCACGTTTACCATAAACAGGGTGAGGTTCACACCCCAGCCATCGTCCACTGACATATCTCCTGTATATCACACACCCACGTTTACCATAAGCAGGGTGAGGCTCACACCCCAGCCATCGTCCACTGACATATCTCCTGTATATCACACACCCACGTTTACCATAAACAGGGTGAGGCTCACACCCCAGTCATCGTCCACTGACATATCTCCTGTATATCACACACCCACGTTTACCATAAGCAGGGTGAGGCTCACACCCCAGCCATCGTCCACTGACATATCTCCTGTATATCACACACCCACGTTTACCATAAACAGGGTGAGGCTCACACCCCAGCCATCGTCCACTGACATATCTCCTGTATATCACACACCCACGTTTACCATAAACAGGGTGAGGCTCACACCCCAGCCATCGTCCACTGACATATCTCCTGTATATCACACACCCACGTTTACCATAAGCAGGGTGAGGCTCACACCCCAGCCATCGTCCACTGACATATCTCCTGTATATCACACACCCACGTTTACCATAAACAGGGTGAGGCTCACACCCCAGCCATCGTCCACTGACATATCTCCTGTATATCACACACCCACGTTTACCATAAACAGGGTGAGGCTCACACCCCAGCCATCGTCCACTGACATATCTCCTGTATATCACACACCCACGTTTACCATAAGCAGGGTGAGGCTCACACCCCAGCCATCGTCCACTGACATATCTCCTGTATATCACACACCCACGTTTACCATAAGCAGGGTGAGGCTCACACCCCAGCCATCGTCCACTGACATATCTCCTGTATATCACACACCCACGTTTACCATAAGCAGGGTGAGGCTCACACCCCAGCCATCGTCCACTGACATATCTCCTGTATATCACACACCCACGTTTACCATAAACAGGGTGAGGCTCACACCCCAGCCATCGTCCACTGACATATCTCCTGTATATCACACACCCACGTTTACCATAAGCAGGGTGAGGCTCACACCCCAGCCATCGTCCACTGACATATCTCCTGTATATCACACACCCACGTTTACCATAAACAGGGTGAGGCTCACACCCCAGCCATCGTCCACTGACATATCTCCTGTATATCACACACCCACGTTTACCATAAACAGGGTGAGGTTCACACCCCAGCCATCGTCCACTGACATATCTCCTGTATATCACACACCCACGTTTACCATAAGCAGGGTGAGGCTCACACCCCAGCCATCGTCCACTGACATATCTCCTGTATATCACACACCCACGTTTACCATAAGCAGGGTGAGGCTCACACCCCAGCCATCGTCCACTGACATATCTCCTGTATATCACACACCCACGTTTACCATAAGCAGGGTGAGGCTCACACCCCAGCCATCGTCCACTGACATATCTCCTGTATATCACACACCCACGTTTACCATAAGCAGGGTGACGCTCACACCCCAGCCATCGTCCACTGACATATCTCCTGTATATCACACACCCACGTTTACCATAAGCAGGGTGAGGCTCACACCCCAGCCATCGTCCACTGACATATCTCCTGTATATCACACACCCACGTTTACCATAAACAGGGTGAGGTTCACACCCAGCCATCGTCCACTGACATATCTCCTGTATATCACACACCCACGTTTACCATAAGCAGGGTGAGGCTCACACCCCAGCCATCGTCCACTGACATATCTCCTGTATATCACACACCCACGTTTACCATAAACAGGGTGAGGTTCACACCCCAGCCATCGTCCACTGACATATCTCCTGTATATCACACACCCACGTTTACCATAAGCAGGGTGACGCTCACACCCCAGCCATCGTCCACTGACATATCTCCTGTATATCACACACCCACGTTTACCATAAACAGGGTGAGGTTCACACCCCAGCCATCGTCCACTGACATATCTCCTGTATATCACACACCCACGTTTACCATAAGCAGGGTGAGGCTCACACCCCAGCCATCGTCCACTGACATATCTCCTGTATATCACACACCCACGTTTACCATAAACAGGGTGAGGCTCACACCCCAGCCATCGTCCACTGACATATCTCCTGTATATCACACACCCACGTTTACCATAAGCAGGGTGACGCTCACACCCCAGCCATCGTCCACTGACATATCTCCTGTATATCACACACCCACGTTTACCATAAGCAGGGTGAGGCTCACACCCCAGCCATCGTCCACTGACATATCTCCTGTATATCACACACCCACGTTTACCATAAGCAGGGTGAGGCTCACACCCCAGCCATCGTCCACTGACATATCTCCTGTATATCACACACCCACGTTTACCATAATCAGGGTGAGGCTCACACCCCAGCCATCGTCCACTGACATATCTCCTGTATATCACACACCCACGTTTACCATAAGCAGGGTGAGGCTCACACCCCAGCCATCGTCCACTGACATATCTCCTGTATATCACACACCCACGTTTACCATAAGCAGGGTGAGGCTCACACCCCAGCCATCGTCCACTGACATATCTCCTGTATATCACACACCCACGTTTACCATAAGCAGGGTGAGGCTCACACCCCAGCCATCGTCCACTGACATATCTCCTGTATATCACACACCCACGTTTACCATAAGCAGGGTGACGCTCACACCCCAGCCATCGTCCACTGACATATCTCCTGTATATCACACACCCACGTTTACCATAAACAGGGTGAGGCTCACACCCCAGCCATCGTCCACTGACATATCTCCTGTATATCACACACCCACGTTTACCATAAGCAGGGTGAGGCTCACACCCCAGCCATCGTCCACTGACATATCTCCTGTATATCACACACCCACGTTTACCATAAGCAGGGTGAGGCTCACACCCCAGCCATCGTCCACTGACATATCTCCTGTATATCACACACCCACGTTTACCATAAGCAGGGTGAGGCTCACACCCCAGCCATCGTCCACTGACATATCTCCTGTATATCACACACCCACGTTTACCATAAGCAGGGTGAGGCTCACACCCCAGCCATCGTCCACTGACATATCTCCTGTATATCACACACCCACGTTTACCATAAGCAGGGTGACGCTCACACCCCAGCCATCGTCCACTGACATATCTCCTGTATATCACACACCCACGTTTACCATAAGCAGGGTGACGCTCACACCCCAGCCATCGTCCACTGACATATCTCCTGTATATCACACACCCACGTTTACCATAAGCAGGGTGACGCTCACACCCCAGCCAACTATGACGAGATCTAATTATCAAAATCAAGAATTGTACATACAAGCTCGAGACAAATGGCTAATCGCGGCGCGGCCAGAAATAAAGAGCAGCTGTTGGCAGATGTTCCATTAAGAACATGAAAGCGAGTTTGACATATGAATCATACCTGCAGATGAAAATGCACACGGGCATTACACAACATCACACTTGGGGACAAGCGTTACCCTTTAACTTCCCGGACAAGCATAACATAGCTTACATTGTGCTCTGCACCGAGCAACGCGCACAAACGCGCCCAAACCAAACGAATTCGAATGTTCCCTTTCACATGCTAGACGCACCCAAACAACATCTGTATTCCAATTGGCAAACACCACCCGATTTGTGACGACAGCACAGACGCGCGTTCGATACGGCCAGTGTCCCGACCGCCGGGCCAGTACAGATGCAGCCGCCACCTCCAGTCGGAGACGGCGCCGCTCACCTCCAGCAGGATGTCTATGAGCGGCGGGCTGGCCTTGTTGGCCGACAGCGACAGCGAGTCGACGGCCACAATACGTATCAGGTCGAGCACGTACTTGCTGGCCGGATGGGCCGTCAGCACGCCTTCGCTCGCCGAGCTCACCATCACCGCGTCGTTGAGACTCAGCTGGCGACAACAGCGTCAGCTTGTGGTGTGCCGTAGCCATAGCGCAGGTGGCAGGCTGGTCAAACTCAGGACAACAGGGGCCAAGGCACAACATTCCGGCTTTGGACACATTTACAAGCTGACTGGAGGGTAAATGTAAACTTTAAACTTGACTTGATGTTTAAAATATGGCATAAGCAATGTGCCAATACGGAACATTCATCCTGTTCATATGGTAACAGTGCGACCTTTGCACTGTACACAGAACAGTGTGACCCTCACCGTATCGTCCAGGGGCGTTGTGGGACTGCTCTCGGCGCCCTGTCTATAGGGGAAGAGCGTGCCGGCCAGCACGGACAGCACCTCGGCAGACATCAGCACCGGCCGGAAGTCGGTGCAGTGGTGGTAGAGGTACAGCACGAACTGCAGCATCGCCAGCGGCTGCTCAGAGGCGCTGCCAGACGATCGCACAGGACGCGTCAGACACATCAAGCCAATGTCGCGACATTTGACATTTACGTGGAAACAACATCAAACAGAAACTTGCTTCGACCTCCTGCGAACAGATATTGTATTTCCTGGATCGCTATCCATAAAATAGCGCTGCATTCAACTGCAGTAACGGTCGTCTTTTTCACCATATGGTTCCTGGCTTTTTCACAACTTTACGAACAGAGCAATATTCACATATTAGCATTATCTTGTGTCTGTCATATTGCCAAGTTATCTTAATGTCATCACGGGCTGCAACGTCGTCACCTACAACCCTCCACTGAACGAAAAATTAATGTCAGGTATTGAACCGAGCCAGCTAGTCGAGGTTATGAAATGTTCAAGTTCGTTATGCGAGGAGCCTTGCCTTCACAGATTGCACACCCATTCATAGGAGGCTACTCTCAAAACCTTACTTTTTCAATAGGTGAATTATAATCCCAAAGGTTGTATTCAGAAATATGAGTAAAGTATATTTACAGTTACACATGTCACTTCCTTTGTACGATCGGTACGAATACTCCATGGTACCGGTTGGAACCAGGAACGAGTGTCGGACTGAAGTACCAATTTACTGACCTCTCATAGTTGAGGTGAGCTCGCACCATTTCCAGCAGGGAGATGACTGCCTCAGGGATAATGGTCATCCGACTGGGCAGCCGGCCGCCAGAGGCCGGGTCAATGCCGCAGACGTACAGCCAGATCGTGTCCAGGGTCAGCTGTACAAGGTCAGGTCGGGTCAGGTCAGCTACAACCACAGATAGATCAGCTCTGACACATACAGGCAGTGTAGGACATGACCAAGTGTACGCAGTGTATATGTTCGAGCACAGGCTGCGTAGTAAATGGTAGAGTGCAGACAGAGGTCAGGTCAGGCCGGGGCACTTGAGGACTACGCCCTGCCGACGACAATGACAGCAACACCTGACCACGGCCATGCTGGCTGGTCGGTTACACGGGCGCATCGACTGCGCTGGTCATGCAGTGTCCACCAGGGTCAGGTGGGTCTAGCCCCGACATAGGAAAGGTCTAGCACATCCGCAAGGAAATACGCAGGGACGCAAGGAGCCAGCTGGTAACGAACCTCTGGATCATCTGCGTAGTCCCAACTAAGGGCGATTAGAGTTCAAAATCTGAAAGTCACTTTTGCGGAAGGATTAAAGACTCGGGGTTCAGAAAGCTTTGCATGTCTTCCAATATCTTGTACCACAGGCCCAGTATTTCCGAAGGAGCATTCAGTACACAACGTCCGAGCGGCGGCTGGGCTGCAAAACATCCTGTTGGATCCGAGATCCACTCGTGTGACCCGGGAGGGCATCTCCGCGCGAGAGGATCGCCTCACCAGGGTGTGCTGTGGCGGCGAGTGCACCTGCTGGCCCAGCAGCAGCTGCAGCAGCATGAAGCTGATCTCCGTCAGCTCCGTGTGCTTGCGCAGCAGCCAGTTGAGCTGCTGGAAGCCGGGCACCTGCAGAGTGGTATCGTGCACCTCCTGGCGGGCAGCCGCCGAACTAGCACTGTGCACGCCGCCGCCAGAGGCGCTACTGTTGCTGCCGATGCTGTCACCCATATGGTAGCCTGCAGGCGACACAGCACGTGCGCCGGTCACGAACGAAGCCTGCCAGATCATTCGCGAAGGCAAAGCGACCGAATTGTAATGATTTGTATTTAAAGCTAGAGAATGACCACAACGCATTTCATCCACAGGCGTATAAGGACAAAAGGACCTGGGGTTGTCTTCAATCACACAACCGGTCGTGGCATCCATATTTTGCCTACAAGCCGATATGTTCATCTATCGACTTCGACCGTTTCTTTTCAAAGAAGTACCACTTGCCTCCACCTACCCAGAACATCTCAAGATTCACCCATTCTCTCACAAAATAATCCACTTCCTCTGCCTCCCCAGAACTAATCCCCATCCTCAAGAAATATATATTTCTCCCGAAGTGTCCAGCTGCTTTTGCCCGCCCACAGCCTCCGCTGGCATACATAGCCCCTGCCAATTGGACCACCCTGCCCCATGTGTCAAGCCACCATCAATTTGCCCAGCATCTCTCACCTTATTCAACCTCTAATTTGCGCAGACCCAGGGGCTGAGAAAATACGGCTGAGTAGGAACATAAGACGCCTCGCTTCACCAAGGCCTTCGTCATCTCACCAAGTCCCTGTCCCTTTGTTCAGCTCCTCGTCTGACCCAGTCCTTGTCCATTTGTCCAGCTCCTTGCTCCACCCAGTCCCAGTCCATCTGTCCGGCTCCTCGTCCCACCCAGTCCCTGTCCATCTTGTCATCTCACCCAGTCCCTGTCCATCTGTCCGGCTCCTCGTCCCACCCAGTCCCTATGAATTCGCCCAGCTCATCATCCCACCCAGTCTCTATCCATTTGTCCGGCTCGTCATCCCACCCAGTCCCTGACTACTGTCCGGCTCCTCGTCATCTCACCCAGTCCCTGTCCATCTGTCCGGCTCATCTTACCCAGCCCGTGCCCCCAGTACCAATGCGGCGCGCGTACCTAACACGGCGCCCAGTCGCGACTTGATGGCCACCTCCGACAGCTGCAGCCAGCCGCCCGTGCAGTTGCCGTCCTTGAACCTGGCCAGCAGCGGCGGCGAGCCCAGCAGCGTCAGCAGCAGCTGCGTCGTCAGCACCACCGTCGTCTGGTGCAGGTGCGCCTGCACAGGTGGCAGCACAGATCGGTCAGCAGGTGGCAGCACCGGTTAGCCGGCAGGTGGCAGCACCGCACAACACGCATGACCAGGTAACAAGTCATACGTGGAGCATCAGCCGCAAGCTTGCGGTCGCAGAGCGGAGTTGGTGATACATCCTTAGAGAGATTCTGTGTTGCAGTTGCAGTGTGTTGTTGTGGCCGCAGCACATAGCGAACGTTCAGCTTGTGGCGGTATTTCTGATAGAAACTAATGAGCAGAACAAAACAAACCAATGACCAAATGAATTGGGGTACGAGATAACAAACGAATGAGCCAACGGCGAAACAAAGACAGAAAAAAACAACCCAGCACGTGAACAAACCAACGAACCGAACAATGAAACAACAAACAATGAAACAAACAAAGGCACCGAGTACGCACCTAACGGCCCAACATATGGACAGACAAGCATGCGTCACGACGAAATTGATTGGTTGAGTTTTGGGGTGAGTCATCTACTTGGTTTATTAGCGCCCTGGCACATCTAGAACTCCACCCATGGCATGGGTGGGAGGTTCAGATTCAGCGATGCTGAAGCCGGAGCTTCAGCCAGGATGCTTCACTACCACGAACAAAAAAAAACTGCGGATGTGGGGAAGACGTGCGCACTTTTCTCTCCGCAAGCACACAAGCTGGAACGAAGAGACCAGCTAATCATAGAAAGGCCACCTGAAGGAGAGAGAGTACACCCACTCGGGAGGTGGGTGTGCCGGTAGGTGGGCTCTACCCTGTGCCCACCTGCAGGAACAGCATGAGCCAGTCGTATCCGAGCAGGGACATCCAGTCGTCCAGGCGGGCCGGGTCGCCGAGCGCGTCCTGTTCGGCCACGTTGGCCACGATCTGCAGACACTTGTTACGCAGCAAGATGGTGTGGCGCGCCGCGGCGGTGGCCGCGTCCGGCACCGACTCAGGCCCGGTCAGCTCCAGGCCCGACTCGGGCGCGCTCGGCGCCGGCAGCGACGACGCCAGGAACTGGCCGAAACTGCCGGGTCACAGGCCACGGCCGGGTCAGGTGGCAGGGGCGAGGACAGGTACGTCGGGGTTAGGTGGCTGAGCCGAGGTACTTGATGCCAAAATCCAGGAACCGCCTATCTTTCCACCCGTAAGTCAGGGCCGACGTCAAACACCGACACTGACGCGTGCGAGCGCAGATATACAGACGCAGAAGCACGGACGTGTCCGACATTTCCCGAGGCCCGAGTGGGACACTCCCACATTACGACCTTCACACCAAGGCTGTGGGTCGGTGCCAGACCCCCCCCCCCCCATGTCGCAGATGTCGCAGGCGGCGACACTCACATGGCGACGTCGCTCCGGCGGCGACACTCACATGACGACGTCACTCCGGCCACACTCACATGACGATGTCACTCCGGCGGCGACACTCACATGACGACGTCACTCCGGCCACACTCACATGACGACGTCACTCCGGCGACACTCACATGACGTCACTCCAGCGACACTCACGTGACGTCACTCCGGCGACACTCGCATGACGACGTCACTCCGGCGGCACTCACATGACGACGTCACTCCGGCGCGGCTGGTTCATCAGCAGCACCGACAGCAGCTTCAGCACCACCAGCTGGGTGGGGCGCGGCAGACCCGAGTCACGCAGCGTCTGCAGCAGTCTGAGCAACACGCGGCGCGAGCGTCATCAGGAATGTCAACACAAACAGTGGCGACGACGGTCTGCAGCAAAAGTTGTGATGGTGAGGAGTGGCGATGGTCGGGAGGAACAGTGGTGACGAAAGGGAGGAATAATGGTAACGAAAGGGAGGAATAGTCGTGACGAAATGGAGGAATAGTGATGACCACAGGGAGGACTAGTGGTGATGAAATGGAGGAACAGTGGTGATGAAATAGAAGAATAGTGGTGACGATTGGCAGAAAAATAGTGGTGACAATCGTAGGGTATAGTGGCAGCAATGACCAGAAGTAGCGGTGGCGGAAGGGCATGCACACCAAAAGTGGTGAAGAATGTCAGGAATAGTGATGACATTCCAGACGAATACCGAGAACAATCATGTACAACGATCACCACAGAAACGACAACAGTTGTACGACTGCGTGCATCAGCAAGCTTTGTGCGGTTCTACCGACTCTGGGGCTGTCCAACAACCTTTACGTCAGCGTCAAGACGTTGCTGACAAGATCGTTGTACTGAAGGCGCTTAGAGAATGGATATTAGTATCGTCTAGTCACTGGAATCGTTATTCAACGAATGATCGTGACGAGTAATGATAGCCACCAGAAGTCCTTACAGAAATTGTTCGTCACGCTGTTGAATTGACCTGCTGCCCATGAATCCGATACAACCTCGTTCGGCGTCTAAGTTTTGCCGTGTCAGAGTCAGAACTGGCGGAGTCTGGTCACGACCAGGGCTGGAAAAATAGGCTGTTTTGTATTATTGTCATCAAGAACATTATCCTCTCCAGAAAGGTATCTTTTCTTTTTCCCATTTGGAAGTTGAATGGTGCTGTTTGAAAACAAAGTGTTCAAGATTCATTGGAAAGTTGAAATTAAGATTCTGATGTCAAGAGTGTGAAGAAAAAAGTCCTCTCCATATTTGATTACCCAACAATCTGTAAGAGAGTTAGTTTTTGAGCGTCTTGATCCCATATAATTCAGCAATGCCCCTTCGTCATGGCGCGACAAATACCCGGCTCCGAGACTGACGTCTGCCGGTCTGGGTGTCGACGTAAGCAGCCACCGCCCCAGCGAGGTCGCCGTACATTGGACATTGCACCTCCCCTCCCTCTGTCCGGCTAACACCCCGCCAGCGAGGCGCCAGCCCCGTGACCTCTAAACGACCGGCGCGTACCGCCGCCGTCGTTAATGCTAGATGTAACTGTGTTCACATAAAGTTATACGTTTGGCTGTCCCGTAACCGTAATTGATATAATCCCGTAAGCCTTGCGATTGTAAAAGTGTACCGTAAACGTAACGCATTGTCACCGCCACTAGAAATAGACCATTTTCCCTTCTAGAAGGCCGTCGACATGGATGTGACGTCATGGTGTGCTTCTGCGACCCTTGACCAATCCGTGATCGGGGGTCTTCCGATGCCGCTAGCGCCCGTGCGGCCCCAAGCCAGTTCAGCTTGAATCCTCTGAGCGGTCGGACCGCTGCTCCGCGCGCCCGCTTCCCAACTAAATTCAGCTTCTAAATTCATAGGAAAGGCAGTATCACGGCTTACCTTCCGAGGAGAACGTACTGTACGGTGTCTGGAGTTCTCGTGTGATCGTGGAGTGCTGCAGTGCAATACAGGGCAGCAAAAGGTACTGGTACTTTCGTGACTGGAGTTATCGCGAACAAGAGGTTGCTAGACTTTCGCGTGCCAATAAGGACTTTCCTACAAATCTTCCTCTCAACATCCGGGATTACGAAACCATAAATTCAACCCTTGTCAGAATCAGGGTTGGAAAAAAGGCTGTTTTGATTCATGGCATCCAGAACATTTTCTCCAGAAAATAACGTTTAAATTTTGCTCATTTGCAGGTTGAATGGTGCTGGCTGATCAGCGCTCAAACAATGATTTCCGGTTAGGTGTGAGAAGTCGAAACGAGTATAGCATGATGTCGAAATCGTCATGGACGTAACGTTATATACAATCTTGCTAAGTCCTGCAACACCATTTTGGAGAAAATTGCGTGCATATGACTGTTGACGTCGTGCGTGATTTGAAAGGTATTGGGGATACCGATATCAACGAAAACGATACAAACACCTACGCTATAAACTGTTATTGTACAACATAGCATATCATAGGCTAGGAACTGTTACTGTGTAAAATAGCACATCATATGTGATCCTTTAACCAGAATTGCGCTACGGGATGTTCGCTATCACGATTCCGAATCCATTATGGTGCGCAAAAGTATGATATTTGTGAACGCGATAGTTAGAAACGAGACATCTAGACATCACAAATGCGCACCAAAAAGCACGATGTCGATACTTCTTTGGGAAGGATATCGATTCAGTGTTCAATAAGTGAAAGATTTCAACCTATTTCGCGAATAACTTATCACTGTGTTTGACAGTGAACTGATCTGCGATGAAGTACTGAAAATTCGTTGCAAAGTGCAAACTGAGAGTCTCATGTTTCAAGCCAAATATACTCTCCACACTAGTTTACCCCAAAAATTTTCCCTTCCACACCCAGGATTACCAAGCACAAATCCAACCCTGGTCCGGACTGACAGAGCCTGAGCCAGGAATGACGGAGTCTGAGTCATGACTGACGGAATCTGAGTCAAGACTGACGGAGTCTGAGTCAGGACTGACGGAGTCTCAGTCAGGACTGATGGAGTCTGGGTCAGGACTGACGAAATCTGAGTCAGGGCTGACCGAGTTGTCATGTTGACGTCTCTGATGATGGCGAGGTTGCTGCGGGACTCGGCCGACTCCGTCACCAGCTCCAGCAAGTGCTCGTACAGCGACCGGCTCAACTCGGCCGGGGCATCGTTCCATATCTGCCGCCACAGGTCACGTCAGGTCAGGTCAGGTCAGGTTAGGTCTGCGCAACTGACACAACAGCACGGTACACTATTACGCTGTTTACGATGTAATTATCGGCTCGGTACGGTACCGAACCGCGATGAGGCGATGCTAGTATCATTTAGAAAGGGGTACTGAGTGCATCGAAATATTCGTCTAAGTTGATTTAGATGCCATTTTGCAGATTGAAATATCTCAGAGAACTAAAACTTGAAAATATTGTCCAATTAAGCTGTTCAAAACAATTATTTGATCCTAAATTACGTACACTTATTACCGCATTCGCCTATGCTGCCATCTTTTCGGCAGCTTTTCTGCCAGAATATCGGTCGTGGTCGTCGACGGGGACCGAGTTGAAGCAATTATTACTTGGCAGTGATGGGCAAAATTGCCGACCAATCACAGAGAGCCAGTAACTGTAACGGCCATTTATATTGGTGGGAGATGTCATTCCACACGGCCGAGTTTTGATGCGAACATGCGCACTGACGTCGTCTAACCGCGGCCATACTCGCTAACTAAAAGTGACATTCCACACAACTGTGCGAATGTATCAGCTTGCAATCATTTTATTTCGATGCAAATAGCTGGAAGCTAGCTTCACATGTGGCACATGCTAAGTTTTGGTTCCCTATCAACATTCCCAGACTGCAAGAGCGATTCTCCAAAAATATACAGGTCTGGCTGGGCATGACTAGGTAAGGAAGCATTTCTACAGCGGCATGGAAGGCTATTTCTGGGTTGAAATTGTCAATTTGTGATTTGGAGAATTCGTGGAAATTATACGAGGGAGGGGAGACCCCTCAAGCATGTTTTTAGCTTGGATGTCAAAGTGTAAAGTTATGCTTGAAAAGCTGGGAGTGGAGAACTAAGGAAATACAAAAATTAGAAACATGAAGGGAAAATAGCGGAGTGTAGGACTTCCAACGATATTTGGGAAAAGGGGTGGGAAATTATTCCAAGCTGTGTGCCATTTGCCACTGAAATCTGTAAATTTGTGGACAATTATTGGTGACCTACCTCCAGGTTCTGGTATTATTGTGTTTTAAAGTGGTAACAAGACAAGTTTTTACACACATTTGCCTCCATAAAGCAAACAAATGGGCTGTTTGGTTAGGTTGGGTTAGTTTAGGTTGTTTAAGTTGGATTTTATAAATCCAAGTTCGAATTATATTACAATTCTAGTTTAAGTTTAAGTTAGAAATAAAACAAAATATTATAACATAAAAACCTAACTAACCTAACCTAACCGAACCTAACCC
Organism: Ashinkailepas kermadecensis; assembly: GCA_034440615.1. NCBI lineage: Eukaryota > Metazoa > Arthropoda > Thecostraca > Neolepadidae > Ashinkailepas > Ashinkailepas kermadecensis. The sequence continues at coordinate 82,733 of JAOTOM010002136.1, forward strand.
AACTGTTTGCTTTATGTGGGCATATATGTGTAAAAACTTACCTTGTTACCACCTGAAAGCACAATAATACCAGAGTAATTCATGCTTAAAGGTGTTTTATGAATTCTTGGAGTTTATCATTCCAATGCAATGTTTATGAAAGTGACTAAGATAATGGGGCCACTAATTTTATGTGCAAATGATCACTTTTCAGGTTGATCTTCATGACCCACTACCTTTGCATTGGCCTAACCAACTCCTGGTTCTTTTATCATGAGATCCTATGGGGTGGGCCCCATCAACAAAATTGACAGCATTCATGGTGTCCATGCATTGGGCCTCACCAATCATTTCTTTACTTCTCCACCCACTGCAGTGAGCATGCACATAATTGTTGCCCATTGTGTAGACTGATGGGATGCATTCTAATTGTTTGCCATGTTGGACATTTCACACCTTCTAAGAAAGGAGATTGGTCTTAGCTGTTGCAAAAGGTTGTTAGAAGATTATACAATATAATTTTACATTCTGAAATCACATAATGATTTTCATTGCAAGTATGACAAAGGAAATGCAACGCTGGATGAGGGTGCATTCTATGAAATATTTGTACCAAAATAGCAGGTGATGATAACTCCATTGTAAAATAGGAAGTCTTCTCATCAATAGAGCATCACATTGGATGGGCTTGTGTGAATGAAATATTTGTTGATAAGACTTCCTGTGTTAAAATAGGTATTTCTGTGTTGGATATATGCGAAGAAGAAAAATTGAGTAAATAGATGGTGTCAGTGTGATAAAGCAATTTCTGTAAATCACCTAAAGACTATTCATCTTTACCTTGATGGTAATAATGATAGCCTAAAATAAATATGTCCATACAATTAACTGACAAATAGAAAGGACTTCTAACTATTTATTGGGGTGGTACCTCATCCCTCCCAAAATGTTGTTGAGCGTTAGCATGGGTATATGCTACATGGGCGTTGACTGGGAATAATTGCACGAACAAATACCTTTGTCTCCCATCAATCATTTTGGAAATATTCCGCCCTGGCCGATAGATATGCATGCACCAAGATGTCATTCAGATGTTACGGAGCTAACTATCGGCCAAGGAACACTTCAGAACAACCGTGAAACCCCAGCACCCACACCTTGTGGGTACCATCTCACCGTGTAAGAGGCACTTGTTTTTAAATGGGTGCACTTGGGCCCGCCCTCAAGGGACGCACTGCTCTCGGAAGGGTGATAACAGCTGGAGCTTTCAGTGGCGAGAAGCATTTGCGGATCCAGCTGCCCAGTTGGTGGAGGGGTGGAAGGTCGAAATGGAAAGAACAAAAACAAGTATTTGTTTTTGCTTCTCGGATTTCGACAACGTACGTCTGAGGAATCATGATAAAACTATATTTTACTCATACAATTTGTCTAGAATTTGAGAAAGCGCCGAAAAAGTCCGACTTCCTAAAATCATGCCGTGAGGTGGGTGGGGGTCGGGGAGCATGGTCCGAATGCCCCCTGGATTCGCTAGTGGTAAAGCGCACTCGAACTTACACGAGGGGTGCCTTTGGCCGCAAAATTCCAGGGGACGTAGTTGGGCTTCTACGAGGGGACGCCTTGTTCCTATGAGTGGAGGCGCGCCATTCTCCGATTGGAAAACTACTACTCGAATTTCCCCTTGTGATAACCAATCTATATTTGGTAGCTTAGATATCAATTTGTTCTCAGTACAGTGCAGTGGCACGGGAACTGTCTCAAAGTTGCGAGGGAGGGGCGGGGAAGGGCCACTTTGAAGTTAATTCTTTCTCTCATAGGTGCAGCCAGGATTTTTTTTTAAAGATGGACAAACAAAACAATGGAATGAAAAGGGACTGCTCTCGGCGCAAAGCGGGCCGAAAGGTTTAGGTTTTGTGTGGCGAAAATCTCAAAGATTCTCGTTTTATCTAGCGTATTTTTGGTTCCTAAGAGGGGCTTTTGTTTGGTTTCCTTGGCTGCGCCTCTGCTCTCTATGCAAAGCCTGTCAGGTTTATGCTAAACCATTGCAGGTGGATCGGAGCCCGCAAAGAACAGATTTGGTAAAACACTGCAAAATTCGGTAAAATGTTTAAGCTGAACAGATTCCGTAAACAAATCCTTAATTATCATTACAGCTGTTGATATTCTGCAAGAGTGCTCGACATGAACGGTGCTCTCTATTGTCCCATCGGCGCCAATGCTGCATTACTTACTCTGCTACCAAATTTAGATGCTACCAAATTACTGCCAGAACATAGTAGCTTTTTAGATAGTACGAGCCAGCATATTTGGGTACGCAGCGGGATCAAGTACTTTTCAAAATTGCATCGTAAACAGCGTATATCACGTGTCACTACACCAAAGCGTGGAGACAAGCCCACGGTAGAAACATCCACTGATGTGCTTAAGGAATCTTCCACAGCCACTACCCGGTGCGCATGCTGGCGTATGTGTATCCATGAGCTGGCAAACGCGCGCGTTTAGCGGCGTACTGTGCGTGTAATTGTGCACGTGCCCATGTAGTGGCGCACATGCAGTTATGACGCGCACGTGTTTGTGCAATGGCGCACATGTGTCTGTGTAATGGCACATGCATGGCGGATAAGCATGCGCGAGAGATAAACGCCTACGGCAATGAAGCCGGTTTACACCCACACCAAACTGCTATGCCACACCGCGCTGCACCAGTATTTAACTCTCCGGCCCGATGTCCCGGTGACCAGGTGACCCGGCCACCAGGCGGCCCGTACCGAGAGGTCGCACAGCAGCTCGGTGAAGGCGGTGACGTTGGGTATGACGCTGCTCTCGCGGCGAGCGTCCACCGTGCCCACCAGCCCGAACACCAGGTGCAGGATGTGCGAGTTGAGCAGCGGGCGCTTCTGCTTCAGCAGCATGGCCAGCATCTGGTAGCCGTGACACCGGTCCATCTCCAGCTGAACTGCAGAGGCGACACGTGTGGTAACACATCTGGTAGCCGTGACACCGGTCCATCTCCAGCTGAACTGCAGAGGCGACACGTGTGGTAACACATCTGGTAGCCGTGACACCGGTCCATCTCCAGCTGAACTGCAGAGGCGACACGTGTGGTAACACATCTGGCCACACGTCTAGCAATGTCCTAGCCCGTTTGATACTTTCTTGCTGCAGGTCTGACAGCTGGGGTAATGAGTCTAGTAATGCCCTGCAAAATGGCAGCACGTCAGTAATGGCAAAATGGCAGTAATTGCAGCACGTCTGAAAGCGCCACTGCTGCTTAGAATTGCTCGTGCTGGAAACAGGAACGATTGTATTTGTAAAGTGTAACTCGCTACAAAGTGTAACGCGCTATTTCAATTCCAATTCCTGCCCTTTCCATCAGTCGCCCAGTTTCCGCCCTCCGGTGCTGGGGCATCGAGCGCGGAGGTTGAGTCTGCGCAGCGATAATAAAATGAAAACCTGCCTCGCGGCGACCGCTTGCCCCTGTGCAGCAGGTATCGGGGCCAACCCGATCATACCGGATCTGGAGACCAGAGGACAGGGTCCACTTCCGCGACAGAACATAAGGTCGTCTCCTCTCGACCTGGTATCAATTCGGACGTTCGAAACATATCACGTACCGTCACTGCATTAACCCGTCTTTCCGGTCAGATCCTCACACCCCGTCCCGAGGGGGGGCAGATAAACGCCCCCTCTAATCTCCAAACTAAGCGTCGCACGAAAACGAAAGCTGTCATCGAAAAGCGCTTTTATCCCCCAAAAATTGACGTCACTAGGGGGTCTATGTGATCACGATTGACATGTTTTTGACTCTGGGGATTCATTTTGGGGGATATTTTAAAACAAATGATATTAGGAATAAAAAGATACTTTTTTTTAATTTCTCAAATTTCTGCTCACCCAAAAATCAATACTGCAAGTTTTGAAAATAAAAAAATGAGCTTTCAATTTTCTTTTATTTTTATTTTCGTAATGGAGAGTGGACCGCAAAACGTTGTTTGAAGTCAACTTCCTCTCATAAAAAATGCTTACTTTAGCCGGAACCTTCGATGTAACCCTAATGGGCAAATATGCAAGACTAATAAGTCATCAAAAACAGAAGAAAAAAATCAAGAATTCATCTGGTGCATTTCGTTGCATCCCTAAAGACTAGCAAAGGCTGAAAGTTTCACTGAAATATCTTTATCCGTTAAAGCGTGACGACTGGTTGAACACTTCTTTTTTCGAGGTGATCTCACTTGACCTTCAATAACTCGTTAACCGTAAATGACCTGAACCCAAAATTTTCACACAGCATGCCAAATTGATGTGGGAAAAGGTATGCAAAATTTCGGTGTCGCGGTCTGTTCATTGTCCGCGGAAAACCTCAGGGGGCGTAAAGAGAACCCCCGAGATGGGGGCGGTTAACCCACTGTCCAGCTGACGTTGCTACGAGTTATTGCTTACGCCTTACTTCCGGGGGCCGGGCGCTTTCTGCCGTTTACATGTCCGTATGTACAGCCGGACACACAATGGGGCGTATATCGTGTAATACATAAAGTCACCAGCTTCACACCGTTCGCGAATGCCCAGCTGGTTTCGTCACGTTTCAGTCTGAACTGTGAGAAAAGGAAATGTTCGCATAAAAAGTACATATTGATAGCGAGCTCACACCTAAAATTTACACTATTATTTCACCATGTCGCCACATTTTCGCCCGACTCGCTAGCTCGCAAATTGACGGGGGCGAACCCCGCAGCTGACACGCCAGGGGACGCTCTGCTACGAGTTCGGAGGCGAGATCCCGGTTATTGTGCTGTCCCAGCATTAGGCAATTTTGACCAGAAGTTCAGGAAAAAAACCGTTTCAACAGAATATTTTTTTGTTTAAAAAAAAACTTTCGACAGTTTCCACACGCGCGAGGATGCCGCTCACCTGCCCGGTTGGTCTTCACCACGCAGGTGAGCGCCTTCACGCCGGCGTACAGACCCTGGATGTCTCGAGACATGGCGATCAGGCCCAGCACCAGGCTGGTGCTGCCCACGTTCTCCACAGTCCGGGCCACTGGCCGTGGGCAGAACACCCGCACCCCCAGGTACCTGTGGGGAACCACACCATCAAACGGAGACAACACCCGCACCCCCAGGTACATGTGGAGCACCACACCGGCACCTCCAGGTACCTGTGGGGCACCATACCGTCAGACGGAGACAACACCCCACCCCAGGGACCTATGGGGCACCACCACCCCGTCAGACGGAGACAACACCCGCACCCCCAGGTACCTGTGGGGCACCACACCGTCAGACGGAGACAACACCCCCACCCCCAGATACCTGTGGGGCACCATATCGTCAGACGGAGACAATACCCGCACCCCCAGGTACCTGTGGGGCACCACACCGTCAGACGGAGACAACACCCGCACCACCAGGTACCTGTGGAGCACCACACCGTCAGACGGAGACAACACCCCCACCCCCAGGTACCTGTGGGGCACCACACCGTCAGACGGAGACAACACCCCCACCCCCAGGTACATCTGGGGCACCACACCGTCAGACGGAGACAACACCCCCACCCCCAGGTACCTGTGGAGCACCACACCGTCAGACGGAGACAACACCCGCACCCCCAGGTACCTGTGGGGCACCACACCGTCAGACGGAGACAACACCCGCACCCCCAGGTACCTGTGGAGCACCACACCGTCAGACGGAGACAATACCCGCACCCCGAGGCACCTGTGGGGCACCACACCATCAGACGGAGACAACACCCGCACCCCCAGGTACCTGTGGGGCACCACATCGTCAGACGGAGACAATACCCGCACCCCCAGGCACCTGTGTGCACATCACCGTCAGACGGAGACAACACCCGCACCACCAGGTACCTGTGGGGCACCACACCGTCAGACGGAGACAACACCCGCACCCCCAGGTACCTGTGGAGCACCACACCGTCAGACGGAGACAACACCCGCACCACCAGGTACCTGTGGAGCACCACACCGGCACCTCCAGGTACCTGTGGGGCACCACATCGTCAGACGGAGTCAACACCCGCACCCCCAGGTACCTGTGGGGCACCACACCGTCAGACGGAGACAACACCCGCACCACCAGGTACCTGTGGAGCACCACACCGGCACCTCCAGGTACCTGTGGGGCACCACATCGTCAGACGGAGTCAACACCCGCACCACCAGGCACCTGTGGGGCACCCCACCCCGTCAGACGGAGACAACACCCGCACCCCCAGGTACCTGTGGGGCACCACACCGTCAGACGGAGACAACACCCCCACCCTCAGATACCTATGGGACACCACCACCCCGTCAGACGGAGACAACACCCGCACCCCCAGGTACCTGTGGGGCACCACACCGTCAGACGGAGACAACACCCCCCCCCAGGTACCTGTGGGGCACCACATCGTCAGACGGAGACAATACCCGCACCCCCAGGTACCTGTGGGGCACCACACCGTCAGACGGAGACAATACCCGCACCCCCAGGTACCTGTGGGGCACCACACCGTCAGACGGAGACAATACCCGCACCCCCAGGTACCTGTGGGAACAGCGCCGTCAAACAGAGAAAACCGGCACCCGAGGATCAAACGAACATCTATCAGGTCAGTCACCAAACGGTGAATGTGAATTAAGGCAATCCAGATTGCAAAACAGTACGCACATGCCAGAGCACATATGGAGTAGCGTGAAGACGACCCGAGACAAGATGTCCAGGGGTAATAACGACGTGCAAAAAATCGCTGCAGCCAGGTAATGCAACATATTTCAAGAAGCCAGTATAACGTCGAACACAGAAACCATTATAACAGCTATTGTCATCGACATTCACATTCCAACGAAATCATGCAGCCCCTGCCTCGGGTTATTTGATGCCTGCTTCAGTTTATCATCGAATGACCCGACCACTTCGCCTGCTCATACCCCGCCCCAGGTCACTGCCCCATCATCCCCTCCCCATACCCCGCCGCAGGCCACTGACTCGATCACCACGCCTGCCGATACTCCGCCCTAGGTCACTGGCCCCACCACCCCCTCCCAGGTCACTGACCCGATCACCACGCCTCCCAGGGTGCGCGCCGGACCACTGAGGTGTCCTCCGGCGTTGTGTAGCACCCGGATGGGCGTGGCGTTCTCGTGAGAGGACATGCCCAGCTGAAAACATATCGGTATGCCCAGCTGAAAACACATCAACACGTCAGGTATCAGCTGGTCAATGAAGATCACGTCAAACAACACCCAAGGTGAAATAATCGGTGGCGTTCTCGTGAGAGGACATGCCCAGCTGAAAACACATCAACACGTCAGTTATCAGCTGGTCAATGAAGATCACGTCAAACAACACCCAAGGTGAAATAATCGGAACATTGCATCGGTATCGTAGATAAAAGCACGTTTTGGTGTGGTGTTTGGATTGCAGTCTATTCCACCAGATATGACCATTCCGAGACCACTGGTTGGTTGGTTATTGGTTTTACGACACGTCGACCGTTGAGTCATGTAGCCTCGCCAATCTCTCACGCCGATTGGTCCGGGCGAAGAGAGCGAAGTGAGACTCGAACCGTGGACAGGTGAGACTCGAACCCACAACCTTTCGATTGTGAGACGAGCATCTTACCCCTAGACCACTCGAGACCACTGGATGAAGGAGATGAGGATGACGTGACTTCGAGACTACGGAAGGAAGGAATTGCAGGGATTATGGCATGGTCTGGGGTGGAACCATATTTTTTTTTAAATTGTAAAAGTGCACGGGCGTAGGCAGGATTTTCTTAAACGCGCACTGGAGGGGGCGAAATCGCCCACCCCTCCGGTTTTCGCAAATAACTGCAGATTTACCGGTCGATATACGCGATTTTCGGTGTACCTGCTTAGAAATGACGCGCGTCGTTTAAGCAAGAAAATGAAATCGGGCGAAAAATTTTCAGTTAGGGGCCGCTAAGTAAAAAATGTTATAGCGCCAGACCACAAAATCGGCGCTGATGCGCTCGTATACTGACAGGGAGTGTTCTGGTACACTGCGACTTGTTTGATGCACTTTTGGCATTTAAACACATCGCGATCCATACGAAATGACTTTGCCTGGTGCCTGGGGGTCGGCGGCCGCCGGCCGGGGCCCCGGGGAGGGCCTCTGGGTTAAGAGGGCCCGACCAAAAAAGTGCCATGAAATAAAGATAGCTTTCGGCGAGCAAAACGCGGCGAAAAGTTCTGGTTTTGTTTGATGAAAGATCAACATATTTTTTTTTATCTAGTGCATGTATTGTTGTTGCTAAGGGAGTGGGGGCCGGGCCCGCACCCCGAACTGTGCGTTTGTAAAGCATAACCAGCACATCCAGACGTACACAGATCTGCAAAACATACTGCAACTTCCACGATCGAGCTTCGAATATGACTAAGGTTATGTTATCAAGTCAACCACGCATTTTTGGTCAAGGTCACGCCCCACTTACACATGTATTTTTCCATCCACTTAGGTACAGTAATGCAGGGTCAGATATAATGCGAGAAAAACTTATACAAATCAATTAACACAACTGGATAGCATTCTTCAGGGTAGTTATACGTTCTGTGCAATACTGTCATCGTGTAACATCGGGCAGTCACCAGCCATCTACACCAATGGCGGTATCGCCCGCCCCGACGCCCCACCTGTTTGGCGATGCTCCTGTTGTCCGCCTTGCTGTAAACCTTCCTGATCTTGGCCAGGGTCAGCTGCGTGGTCGCCATGGCGTTCATGCCAACAATGACGCGCTCCTCGGGCACCAGGGCTGAGCAGCACTCGACTGGTGACAAAATCAGGACGTCAGGGACCTGAACAACACTGGCAGGGATAATCAGGGCGTCAGGG
>JAOTOM010002137.1:0-91572 GCA_034440615.1 Ashinkailepas kermadecensis
TGACCGACCTGACTGTCTGTTTGACTGTTGGGACCGATGGCCGGCACCAGCTGCTGACTGTACACGCCCGGCCTGTCCTGATAGACTGACCGACCTGACTGTCTGTTTGACTGTTGGGACCGATGGCCGGCACCAGCTGCTGACTGTACACGCCCGGCCTGTCCTGATAGACTGACCGACCTGACTGTCTGTTTGACTGTTGGGACCGATGGCCGGCACCAGCTGCTGACTGTACACGCCCGGCCTGTCCTGATAGACTGACCGACCTGACTGTCTGTTTGACTGTTGGGACCGATGGCCGGCACCAGCTGCTGACTGTACACGCCCGGCCTGTCCTGATAGACTGACCGACCTGACTGTCTGTTTGACTGTTGGGACCGATGGCCGGCACCAGCTGCTGACTGTACACGCCCGGCCTGTCCTGATAGACTGACCGACCTGACTGTCTGTTTGACTGTTGGGACCGATGGCCGGCACCAGCTGCTGACTGTACACGCCCGGCCTGTCCTGATAGACTGACCGACCTGACTGTCTGTTTGACTGTTGGGACCGATGGCCGGCACCAGCTGCTGACTGTACACGCCCGGCCTGTCCTGATAGACTGACCGACCTGACTGTCTGTTTGACTGTTGGGACCGATGGCCGGCACCAGCTGCTGACTGTACACGCCCGGCCTGTCCTGATAGACTGACCGACCTGACTGTCTGTTTGACTGTTGGGACCGATGGCCGGCACCAGCTGCTGACTGTACACGCCCGGCCTGTCCTGATAGACTGACCGACCTGACTGTCTGTTTGACTGTTGGGACCGATGGCCGGCACCAGCTGCTGACTGTACACGCCCGGCCTGTCCTGATAGACTGACCGACCTGACTGTCTGTTTGACTGTTGGGACCGATGGCCGGCACCAGCTGCTGACTGTACACGCCCGGCCTGTCCTGATAGACTGACCGACCTGACTGTCTGTTTGACTGTTGGGACCGATGGCCGGCACCAGCTGCTGACTGTACACGCCCGGCCTGTCCTGATAGACTGACCGACCTGACTGTCTGTTTGACTGTTGGGACCGATGGCCGGCACCAGCTGCTGACTGTACACGCCCGGCCTGTCCTGATAGACTGACCGACCTGACTGTCTGTTTGACTGTTGGGACCGATGGCCGGCACCAGCTGCTGACTGTACACGCCCGGCCTGTCCTGATAGACTGACCGACCTGACTGTCTGTTTGACTGTTGGGACCGATGGCCGGCACCAGCTGCTGACTGTACACGCCCGGCCTGTCCTGATAGACTGACCGACCTGACTGTCTGTTTGACTGTTGGGACCGATGGCCGGCACCAGCTGCTGACTGTACACGCCCGGCCTGTCCTGATAGACTGACCGACCTGACTGTCTGTTTGACTGTTGGGACCGATGGCCGGCACCAGCTGCTGACTGTACACGCCCGGCCTGTCCTGATAGACTGACCGACCTGACTTCTGTTTGACTGTTGGGACCGATGGCCGGCACCAGCTGCTGACTGTACACGCCCGGCCTGTCCTGATAGACTGACCGACCTGACTGTCTGACTGTTGGGACCGAGGGCCGGCACGACTGCTGACTGTACACGCCCGGCCTGTCCTGATAGACTGACCGACCTGACTGTCTGTTTGACTGACTGTTGGGACCGATGGCTGGCACCAGCTGCTGACTGTACACGCCCGGCCTGTCCTGATAGACTGACCGACCTGACTGTCTGTTTGACTGTTGGGACCGATGGCCGGCACCAGCTGCTGACTGTACACGCCCGGCCTGTCCTGATAGACTGACCGACCTGACTGTTTGACTGTTGGGACCGATGGCCGGCACCAGCTGCTGACTGTACACGCCCGGCCTGTCCTGATAGACTGACCGACCTGACTGTCTGTTTGACTGTTGGGACCGATGGCCGGCACCAGCTGCTGACTGTACACGCCCGGCCTGTCCTGATAGACTGACCGACCTGACTGTCTGTTTGACTGTTGGGACCGATGGCCGGCACCAGCGCTGCTGACACGCCCGGCCTGTCTGTAGACTGACCGACCTGACTGTCTGACTGTTTGGAGGGACGGACGGCCCCCACCACCTGCTTTTCGCCCGGCCTGTCCTGATAGACTGACCGACCTGACTGTCTGTTTGACTGTTGGGACCGATGGCCGGCACCAGCTGCTGACTGTACACGCCCGGCCTGTCCTGATAGACTGACCGACCTGACTGTCTGTTTGACTGTTGGGACCGATGGCCGGCACCAGCTGCTGACTGTACACGCCCGGCCTGTCCTGATAGACTGACCGACCTGACTGTCTGTTTGACTGTTGGGACCGATGGCCGGCACCAGCTGCTGACTGTACACGCCCGGCCTGTCCTGATAGACTGACCGACCTGACTGTCTGTTTGACTGTTGGGACCGATGGCCGGCACCAGCCGCTGACTGTACACGCCCGGCCTGTCCTGATAGACTGACCGACCTGACTGTCTGACTGTTGGGACCGATGGCCGTCACCAGCTGCTGACTGTACACGCCCGGCCTGTCCTGATAGACTGACCGACCTGACTGTCTGTTTGACTGTTGGGACCGATGGCCGGCACCAGCTGCTGACTGTACACGCCCGGCCTGTCCTGATAGACTGACCGACCTGACTGTCTGTTTGACTGTTGGGACCGATGGCCGGCACCAGCCGCTGACTGTACACGCCCAGCCTGTCCCCACAGTACGGCGACACCACGCACACGCTGGTGGAGCGCGGCAGCTACGCCGGCCTCTTCCTGCCCGGCTTCGCGAAGCCGCTCGGCACCGACAAACTGCTGGCGACGCTGCCGTCGGTGGGACTGCGCTTCGTCGATCACGTGGTCGGCAACCAGCCCGACCTGCAGATGAACAACGTGGCCGACTGGTACGAGCAGCAGCTGACGTTCCACCGGTTCTGGAGCATCGACGACAAGCAGATGCACACCGAGTTCTCGGCACTGCGCTCCGTGGTGGTCACCAACTGGGAGGAGACCATCAAGGTGAGACGCGCCTGGCCGGTGCCGGGCTGAGGTCGCACTGAGGCGGACTGGGGCTGCACTGAGGCGGACTGGGGCTGCACTGAGGCGGGCTGGGGCTGCACTGAGGCGGACTGGGGCCGCACTGAGGCGGACTGGGGCTGCACTGAGGCCGCACTGAGGCGGACTGGGGCCGCACTGAGGCGGACTGGGGCCGCACTGAGGCGGACTGGGGCTGCACTGAGGCGGACTGGGGCTGCACTGAGGCAGACTGGGGCTGCACTGAGGCGGACTGGGGCCGCACTGAGGCGGACTGGGGCTGCACTGAGGCGGACTGGGGCCGCACTGAGGCGGGCTGGGGCTGCACTGAGGCGGACTGGGGCCGCACTGAGGCGGACTGGGGCTGCACTGAGGCCGCACTGAGGCGGACTGGGGCCGCACTGAGGCGGACTGGGGCTGCACTGAGGCGGACTGGGGCTGCACTGAGGCGGACTGGGGCTGCACTGAGGCGGACTGGGGCTGCACTGAGGCGGACTGGGGCTGCACTGAGGCGGGCTGAGGTCGCACTGAGGCGGACTGGGGCTGCACTGAGGCGGACTGGGGCTGCACTGAGGCGGACTGGGGCTGCACTGAGGCGGACTGGGGGCTGCACTGAGGCGGACTGGGGCTGCACTGAGGCGGACTGGGGCTGCACTGAGGCCGCACTGAGGCGGGCTGAGGTCGCACTGAGGCGGACTGGGGCTGCACTGAGGCGGACTGGGGATGCACTGAGGAGGGCTGGAGGACGCACTGAGGCGACTGGGGGGAGGCGGGCTGAGGACGCACTGAGGCGGACTGGGGCCGCACTGAGGCGGACTGGGGCTGCACTGAGGCGGGCTGAGGACGCACTGAGGCGGACTGGGGCTGCACTGAGGCGGACTGAGGTCGCACTGAGGCGGGCTGAGGTCGCACTGAGGCGGACTGGGGATGCACTGAGGAGGGCTGAGGACGCACTGAGGCGGACTGGGGCCGCACTGAGGCGGACTGGGGCTGCACTGAGGCGGGCTGAGGACGCACTGAGGCGGACTGGGGCCGCACTGAGGCGGACTGGGGCTGCACTGAGGAGGGCTGAGGACGCACTGAGGCGGGCTGGGGCTGCACTGAGGCGGACTGGGGCTGCACTGAGGTCGCACTGAGGCGGACTGAGGCCGCACTGAGGCGGGCTGAGGTCGCACTGAGGCGGACTGGGGCTGCACTGAGGCGGACTGGGGATGCACTGAGGCGGACTGGGGATGCACTGAGGCGGACTGGGGCTGCACTGAGGCGGACTGGGGCTGCACTGAGGCGGACTGGGGCTGCACTGAGGTCGCACTGAGGCGGACTGAGGCCGCACTGAGGCGGGCTGAGGTCGCACTGAGGCGGACTGAGGCCGCACTGAGGCGGGCTGAGGTCGCACTGAGGAGGACTGGGGCTGCACTGAGGAGGGCTGAGGACGGCTGAGGCCGAACTGGGGCGGGCTGCTAGCTCGCCAGAAATGACGTCCTCGACGCTTTTATCAGCAGGAATGTTCTGCATGTGATGCGCTCCTGTTCAGGTCGGTCTGTAAGTTGGAAGTGTGCTTCACGTGCACTGCAAGCAACATGAATGGTGTTGTCCAAGTATTCCTAAGATTCGCGCTTCAACGGGATGACATCAACATGAGCGGGATGACATCAGCATGAGCGGGATGACATCAACATGAGCGGGATGACATCAACATGAGCGGGATGATATCAGCATGAGCGGGATGACATCAACATGAGCGGGATGACATCAACATGAGCGGGATGACATCAGCATGAGCGGGATGACATCAACATGAGCGGGATGACATCAACATGAGCGGGATGACATCAGCATGAGCGGGATGACATCAACATGAGCGGGATGACATCAGCATGAGCGGGATGACATCAACATGAGCGGGATGACATCAGCATGAGCGGGATGACATCAGCATGAGCGGGATGACATGAACATGAGCGGGATGACAAGAACATGAGCGGGATGACATCAGCATGAGCGGGATGACATCAGCATGAGCGGGATGACATCAGCATGAGCGGGATGACATCAGCATGAGCGGGATGACATCAAAGTGAGCGGGATGATATCAACGTGAGCGCTCCCCGTTAGTGTGAGCTCGGCCAGGGCGGGATAGTTAAGGGGGGACAGTAAGGGCTTGAGGTTCACTATTTCCATGCAAAACTCATAAGCGTGTGCTAAATTACGAGATTATCGGGGGGGGGGAGAGGTATATCACTCTCAACCCCAATGGCCCATGACTGTTGGCAACCATTTTAGTACGATATATATATATATATATATATATATATATATATATATATATATATATATATATATATATATATATATAGTTGAGTATGTATCACATATATACAAGTGTCGATGTTAAACCGACCCAGACGTAAGTGTCTAAACGTCTATTGAAACATGTATGTTTGGAAAGTGAGATCCCCGTACCAGCCAACTCAATCGGACTGCAGCATCTTCAGACAGTTTGGTGGACATGCGTGCATATTGTAATGCCTGCCTGTTCTTGGCACACAGGGATAGAAAGCGAAGCCCACAGCTTAAGGTACACAGCTTGAGAGGCCATCCGAGCGCACGCTGGAGGGCCCCTCAGAGGGGGGGGGGGGAGCTTTAGGGCGCTTCGACCAGTTTTGATAATTCGCGTTGGAGGGCCCCTCACATAACGCGCACCGGAGGGGCGGGGCAAATCCGCCGCCTCCTAAGATCTCGGAAATTGCTGAAGCTAGAAACACAATTTGGAGGACAGATTGTGGCTGTAATGAACTCTCTGCAGTACGCATTTCATGACCCTATGTCGAGGTTAGGTCGAGGTGAGGTTAAATGATTTCGAGATCAGCCGCCATACCATCGCACGGACGAAACCTTTGTGACCTGGAACGCTCGGCGGCCGGTTGGTAAACATTGCACTCCCCGCAGTTCATATATTTACGAACGGATTTCGATTTTCTCCATAGGATGCGCTGATGAATTTTTAGCGAAGTCACAAGATTTTCGCACAATGTCCCCGCCCGTTTATGAGATATTGTCCAAAAATAGGAAGGTGGGAGGATTCCGCCCCACCAGCCGTGCGCGTGTTGAATCCCAGCTATGCATGTCCAACACCGTGCAATCCCAGCTATGCATGTCCAACACCGTGTAATCCCAGCTATGCATGTCCAACACCGTGTAATCTACCTGGAATACGCAAAGTGGAAGCCAGGCAAAAATACAGCAACCTCATGGGACTCCGTCATTAACACTTCCCAGTCCTCGCTCCCCTCCTAAGAAACAAAATGCAGTGATGAATGAAGGAGCAGGAGGACCAGCGACAGCTGCGTATACCACGCCACACAGCTCGTCCCTGACGGAGCAGCCTCCGTCCTCACGTGTACCACGACACACAGCTTGTCCCTGACGGAACAGCCTCCGTCCTCACGTGTACCACGACAGACAGCTTGTCCCTGACTGAACAGCCTCCGTCCTCACGTGTACCACGACACACAGCTTGTCTCTGACGGAGCAGCCTCCATCCTCACGTGTACCACGACACACAGCTCGTCCCTGACGGAACAGCCTTCGTCCTCACGTGTACCACGACAGACAGCTTGTCCCTGACGGAACAGCCTCCGTCCTCACGTGTACCACGACACACAGCTTGTCTCTGACGGAGCAGCCTCCGTCCTCACGTGTACCACGACACACAGCTCGTCCCTGACGGAACAGCCTTCGTCCTCACGTGTACCACGACAGACAGCTTGTCCCTGACGGAACAGCCTCCGTCCTCACGTGTACCACGACACACAGCTTGTCCCTGACGGAACAGCCTCCGTCCTCACGTGTACCACGACACACAGCTTGTCTCTGACGGAGCAGCCTCCGTCCTCACGTGTACCACGACACACAGCTTGTCTCTGACGGAGCAGCCTCCGTCCTCAGATGCCCATTAACGAGCCGGCGCCGGGCAAGAGGAAGTCGCAGATCCAGGAGTACGTGGACTTCTACGGCGGCGCCGGCGTGCAACACATCGCCCTCAACACCAGCGACATCATCGGCTCGGTGAGTGGCGGCGCCGACCTCACCTGACCTCAGGTCGTGGCGTCTGAACCGCGCCGGGACCGACGCTAGATGGTCGTGTGACGGAGTTGTCCCGCCGACCAGAGCTCTTTCTCAGGCTGCGTCGTCAGCAGGTAGAGGCGCGGGCATCCTCGAGTGACTGACGTGCAGCTGGGGTTGTCTTTGGTCTGCTGACGCCTGCGGGGCGGGGATGGCTGACTGGTTAAGGTGTTGAGCTCCAGGTACCGAAGGTACCGGGTTCAACACTCGCACCACTCGGGATATTTCCCAATCCCGCGGCCCACCGGCGAAACAGTGTGAGCGGCGCCATTAGCAGTGATCGTGCATAAAGTGCGTCGATAACTACCCAATAAAAAAGAAACAAACAAACTGTGGTGAAGTCTGCAGCGGGCTGTCCAGCCGGTGGCGCCACGCTCTGCCCGGGTATTGCCGGACAGAGCACGTTCTGCCGCTCCACCGATGTGTGCGGCTGTGGGTGATCACGTGTGCTCGCCGTTCACCACCCGCTGGCGACTGCGGTGCACAGGCGCGATGTGCTATCGTCGCCCAGGTTGTGGACCATCGGCGTGCCGCATGCCGAGCAGAGGGAGATCAGCCGGCTCTGTTGGCTGGTGGCGTGGCCACACCGACCGATACGTCTGGCTCCGGCAGATCCGCAGCATGCGGGCCCGTGGCATGGAGTTCCTCACCATCCCCGACACCTACTACGACCAGCTGAGGGAGCAGCTCGAGCACTCCAAGGTCAAGGTGGAGGAGGATCTGGATGTGCTGCAGGTGAGGCGGCTACGATGCTGGCCATGCCACTGTCCGTGTGATTGTGCACACCACGAGCCTAAAAACAGCTATGTTGTGTCCGAGTGTGCCATGTGGTTAGCTAGTTATAAGAGTAGAGTAGAGTCCGATCTTCTTTTCCCACTGAAAGAATTGCCCATTTAGAGACGCACTGGCCACGTCTGGATAGCACAGCACCGTCCTAGAGTAGAGTACGAGTAGAGTAATAAAGTATAATCCTTAACGTTACTTTTGATGTCAACTCAGCACCTCCTGGTATATTGAAGGTCGTATATTTTCTTTACACGCAATGTTAGCTAGTTCTACTCAATATGTTCATTTCTCTCCCAATGGTGTTCTAGGACGGTGCTGTGCTATCCAGACTTGGCCAGTGCGTCTCTAAATTGGCACTTCTTTCAGTGGGAAAAGAAGATCGGACACCCCGTCTATGTTCGATGTTTCCAGTCACGAAAACACCATTGGTTACAATTCCCGCCAACATTCTGCCAACTACCAGCGATTCCATACCAATCAGTCAGGGAGGAACAAACTTGGGGCTGTGCCTCTCCAACCGGTCGGCAATGATTCCTAATTGGGAAGCGGAACATTGACTACATGGTATATTGTGGTATATATGGTTCGTGGCATGCTATTCCATTATCATGGGCATAATGCATGTCATGTCATATTCGAAATTGCGATCGGATTCCCCATCTGTAATCACTTGTCCCACATTTTAGTTTTGAACGTTTGAGGTAGTTTTTTTTATCGGGCTCCATCATATAACGGACCAAAGCAAATGACCTCCTGCCCTCCTCTGGATCCCCAAGTTCAACCGACATACCTTGCTAACCGGGTTAGTCAGAATACTGCGTAAATGCCGGCGTGATATGGGTCGGTGTTCGGGGTCCCGTGCTCCCAGCACACCACGACACCGGCAGGCTTACAACTGTGTCGTAATGTGTCGTACCGTGTCGTAATGTGCGAGTGCCCACGCACGCCTAAAGTTGCACTGCTCCGGTTAGTGCTGCTTACGTGGACTGCCAACACATTTACCTCACTAGTCATCATGTTGTGTAGTTTGAAATACACCAGCAGAAAGTTGCACTGCTCCGGTTAGTGCTGCTTACATGGACTGCCAACACATTTACCTCACTAGTCATCATGTTCTGTAGTTTGAAATACACCAGCAGAAAGCTCTACAACGTAGGTATGGAGGTCAGGTGAACATGGCGTTGGAAAAAGGTGAAGCAGAGGACGGTTGCTCCCCTCCCGTCCGACTTTGGATGTGTTCTAACTCCCACCCTTTCACACAGCATGTACTGGCCCGCACAATTTGGCATACAATAAGTGAGCGCACCTCCACTGAAGAAAATCGTGCGGCCAGCACGATCGTGCGGGTTCGCACAATATAAAACAACGCCTGAAAATAGCACTTACGCCGGAACCCTGAGCCAGCCAGAGTTCCAATCCACCTAATGCACATATGGACACACACACAGATTATATATCTAAGCATTCCACGAGTTACACTTTCTGGTATTTCCCAGCAACAAGGAATCTCAGCCGGGAACGATCAGGAGGCTATCGGCGGCATGGTTAGCCCACGGATGAATCTGTAGCGATACCCTCCAGCAATAACATCAACTACACGACGCAACTTGGATACAGCGCAGACTGGTGGGGACTGCTGGACATGAGTGACAGTACGCGGAGAGGCAGGCGGCCGGTGTTCCTCCTGGCTGGGGCCGACTGGGGATGCTCGAACACTGTCCTGTCCCCTCAGGAGCTTAACATCCTGATCGACTATGACGACGACGGCTACCTGCTGCAGATATTCACCAGGATGATGCAAGACCGGCCTACGGTCTTCCTGGAAGCAATCCAACGGCACAACCACCAGGTGAGCCGAGCCCCGCCACACCTCCCCACCTTGCAACAGGAGACTGTGGTTGTCTGTTGGCCCCCAGCGGGTGCGCAGGAGTGGCGTTCTTGCCACGGGGACATGGTACTCAAGGTCTACCTCGACCATAGCAGGGGTGAGATGGTCGTCGCAACCGACAGGTTCCGAGTCTTGCCTGGCGTTGCTCTTCGCCAGCGCCTTTTGCTGCAGTTCTTGCCACGGGGACATGGTACTCAAGGTCTACCTCGACCATAGCAGGAGTGAGATGGTCGTCGCAACCGACAGGTTCCGAATTTTGCCTGGCGTTGCTCTTCGCCAACGCCCGTTGCTGTACCCGTCCTACCCGTCGTTGTTTACTTGTCCTACCCTTGCCCTTGCCCTTAAACCCAAATACTTGTCCTACCTGTCGCTACTCTTCGCCCGGGCCCTATCAGCGTGAATGACTGCCGATGATATATGACCAAAGCAGTCGACGAGTAGTAAAACCAAGAACTAACCAACCAACCATCAAACTAGCAAATGAGCACACATACACGCATTCACACCCACCCATCCACATACATACATACATACATATATGTATATATATACGTAAAAAGTGTGATACGGCATGCAATAGGGATAGTAGGGCCTCATGACATATGCACCACGGACACCCACTTCCGATGATTGCAGGGCTTTGGCGCCGGTAACTTCAAGGCGTTGTTCGTTGCCATCGAAATCGATCAGGCGAGGCGCGGCAACTTGTGAGCGGGTCGTCTGGACAGGTCGGCGGGTCTCGTCGGGACACCAACTTGTGAGCGGGTCGTCTGGACAGGTCGGCGGGTCTCGTCGGGACACCAACTTGTGAGCGGGTCGTCTGGACAGGTCGGCGGGTCTCGTCGGGACACCAACTTGTGAGCGGGTCGTCTGGACAGGTCGGCGGGTCTCGTCGGGACACCAATGCCGCCTGACAGGAGCTCACCGGGACGCCGTGCCAATCGCCGGAACACAATTTGTGTCAATCGGTCAGGTTCGCTGGAATGGCAGTGGGGCTCGCTGCAACATTCTCTGTCGGCCGACCGCGGGCGCAGGTGGCGCCAAAGTAGTTCCCGTCGCGCCGCCAGGTGTCGGGGACCACGTATGCAGTGCCGCTCGATGCGCGACAATAGGCGGTGTCCGTGAGACGTGTGGCTGCGGACTGCGGCCATGGTGGATGTCTAATCTCGGTTGAGGGATATTAATGTGCATTTGTGTTACGCGTAAGATATGTGTGTGTGTGCGTAACACACGTGTACACTGTCATGTGTATTACTCTACCATCGAATTGGACGAGTGCCTCGCCAATAAATAAACCGGT
This sequence comes from Ashinkailepas kermadecensis, assembly GCA_034440615.1. NCBI lineage: Eukaryota > Metazoa > Arthropoda > Thecostraca > Neolepadidae > Ashinkailepas > Ashinkailepas kermadecensis. Next base: position 11,141 of record JAOTOM010002137.1, read on the forward strand.
CAACGAATGCCGATACTACACTGTGCTCCAATCGACAGCATTTCCGCATTGAAGATATTGCGTAAAATGTACCGCGAACGAAAGTTCACTGCCGTAAGATTTGCGTGCGGGTATGTATCCATACAGCGTTTTTTAAAAACCATAGATAGCGTTTCCTATTTTTTTTGGAAGGTCTCGAGTCCCTCCAACGTTCGCCAATATCCCCCCCCAGTTTGGATTCCACCTATGGCACAGCCCTTCAAACGCCTTTTCAGGTCACTAGCTTCCAGCTCAATAGCCCACGTCCCTTTCCCAGTTATCAAAGCTCCGTTCGCATTCATGCTTCAAAAGGTGTTCACCATCGCATCACATACCAATGCGCGCAGATCGATGCAGCGCCGGTGTCCATACGCAGAGCGCCGGTGCAGACAGGCGGCAGCCGAATTGCAGTTTATTTAAATAGCTACAATAAGTTAATACAGAGTGGATCATAGGCGGTAGTCGGACGTAAGGGACGGGACACGAAACGATGCCGTCTGGCCAGTCAACACCCGACCAGCGTCAACTATGGCAAGCCTTCTGTAGAAAACTGCAGTACAAATAAAACACAACACTATTTATGGATTTTCTGTAATTATTTATAAAACATAAAAACGTTTGACAGAACAAAATAACCATAAAAACTCCCCAAATGGGTTAAATGAAGGTTGCCGGCCGGCGGCGAGCCTGCCAGTGTCGCGGACCGCCGGCGCCCGCTCGCCGTTACAAAACCTTTTACAAAACGACTGCCGTCCACGTGACTGAAAACGCGCACACGGGCGGTGCGGGGGCGCGCGGCGGCCGGCGGGGCGACGCGGGTCTGGCAGGGCGGCCGCGGCCGGCAACTCGTCACCCATGACTGGTAGTGAGTGGGCGCGGCGGCGGCGCGGTGTCGCCGCTCGGGTCGGCGGCGCCGCGCCACCGCCACGCCGCACCCACTCACTGCACACAACAACCAACTGTAACCTCTAGCGGAAACGCGGACCGTCGTCAAGTGCAGCGGCTACGTCAATCCAGTCTCGCCGGCTAGTCGATAATGATTAAGCATTATAAAATCACGTCCGATTTTCTAAATTATAATACAAAACCGTGCTGCTAGTGGTAAACATGGACTAGGAAAATAAATGAATGACACCTTTAATTTTTGTACAAAACCACGCAGACCAAGTTTGTACACCACACAAGTTGCAATTGATCGGCGCAATCAGGACCAGCGTACTGAACTGAATGAGACGGACACACTACGCTATGCCCGGCGGCACGCTGGCCCACCCGCCGGGCGGCGGCGCGCGAGGGCGCCCCGCCAGGGGGCGGGCCCGGCGCCGGACAACTACGCTCGTTCGCAGGCTCAACTGCGGCCAAGTTGCAAGCCAGGACCCGTTACAACCACACCAGGGAAGCTGCGAGGGGTCGCCAGAGCCCTCTCCGGTGGGGCGCGGGGATGGAGGGAGACACGGCAGCTGGGGGGAGTCGGCACCATCGAGAGTGGACAGAGCACGCGCGAGGCTCGCCGAATCGACGGCCACGGACGCCGCGCGCTGCGCACCCTCTGCCGGATGGAGAAGTGAACTGCGATAGGAGATACGGCCACGCGACCAGACCACCACACGGGATCAGGGTTAGGCGACACAGACACGGCCAGTCCGCAGGCGTGCCGACCAATTATGCTCTGGGTTACGCTACTATCCTTATGGAGCTTGACCCCCTGCGCTACAGACAACGTGAAAGGTACACGCACACACACTGCGGCGGCAGGCCGACGCCCGGCCGGCCGCTGGCCATTCCTGACACCAGTTTTGATTCAGCGAGCGTAATGCGGCTCTGACGATGCCGCATTTTGACATTGTGACCCGCATCTGGTGGTGGTGGCTCGGAGGGAGGCGGCTCTCGCAGTGCCTTGGCGCACACGAGCCGGCCTACGCCCACTATCACAAACACCCGACAACAAACACATCGGATAAGCGTGGTGTGCACACGGTCGCTGTTTCTAAAGCTCCGAACCAGCACGGCGAGCGCGCGAGATAATTTATCAACGGCGTCATCACGTCCCTAAACAGTTATATATATCGTCGAGCTAGCGTGAATTAATGAAATGTAATCCAAACACTCAACACTTTGGATAAGTCTACGCTATATTTTGTCGCCACGGCTAAACAAGTGATAACATATTGAAATAATAAATGTATGAACTAGAAAATTAATTGCATAAATTAGCGTAAATCACAATCAAGGGATAAATACAACTATCACATGTATTTCGTATTATGTATATGCCCATAGTGGAGCGAACCGGGGTCAAAATCCCCGAAATGACTTCAAGTGTTTACGATACATAGAAAACATGCGAGGGGGCGTGGCGTGCGGCCAGAGCGCCGGACGCTCACGCCCCCTCGCAAGGGGTGGCGGCAGGCGGGCGGGCGACCTGGTGTTAAAAACACGCGTCACAGAGAAACATACAGCGATGATGGCAGCGGCGGCCTTTAACGGGATCACATGAGACTGAGGCGGCGGCGACGACGGGGGACGCTCTGCACGGCTTACAAAGAGATATTATTACTATATGTACACAAATACAACCCCAAAAATAAAGAGGAACTATTTGATTTCATTTCCACTTACCTTTATATAAATATCCGCTGTTTGTACATAAATATATTTACAATTGCAAACGCCAACGATACAAAAATGTGAAAAAGTAAAAAATCGGTATCCAAACGACTCTCAGCTGGAATACAAGAGAGGCGTGCCAAATTACAGGTGGCTAGCATATCTACGGTAATAGTTTATACAGATATATCAAATGTTGGCCGCCGCCTGCCTGCCTGCCGTCAGCCCAGCGTTCCGTGCCGCATCACGGAACAGTAATCAGCCCTGCACGCCCCAACAGCGCATGCCTAGTCTATGGCACTAACACACCTGGCAAATCCACATCTAGCCGGACAACAACTATGCTCACAGCACAGGCGAGCAGACAGCGCAAAACTGAGAGCGGAAGGGGAGTGGTGGATGGAGAAGAGGGAATGAGACCGAGACTGAGAGAGAGAGCGAGGTAGAGAAAGAGGGAGAGGGAGAGAGAGGGGGGGGGAGACGGAGAGCTTGCCGGAGCCGGCCGGCCGGCCGGTAATGGTCGTTGACTAGGTGGACACGTTGGTGGCGCGGTGAGACACCTAGCACCAGCGGTACGGCACGGCGCGCGGTCGATCGGCGCCTTCTTTCACCAGCGGCTTGTGGAACTCCCGACCCGGTCGAGAGTGGATGGTGGCCCAGCAGTGCTCGCAGTAGTACTGGAACGGTCACACACCACTGTCAGACATGGGGGGTCGGTGACCGAAGAGGTTGGTGACCCAGCAGTGCTCGCAGTAGTACTGGAACGGTCACACACCACTGTCAGACATGGGGGTCTGACCGAAGAGTGTCCGTGCTCGCACACACCACTGTCAGACATGGGGGGTCGGTGACCGAAGAGGATGGTGACCCAACAGTGCTCGCAGTAGTACTGGAACGGTAATACGGATACGAGTCGCAGCCAAACGTCACACAGAAACGATTCATACAAGATCGCGGTTTGGTCCCCGACAACTTCATCACAGAAACGGGCCGCGGTGGTGCGGCTCGGTCACACACAACTTCCCCTCAGATACGGGTTACGAGGGTGCGGCTGGGTCTCAGACAACTTCCGCACAGAAACTGGTGACGATCACGTGGCTCGGTCACACACAACTTCACCTCCGAAACGAGTGCGGTGTGGTCCGGTCACACCACAACTCACAGCAACGTAATATCAGAGGCACACTATAATACAGTCACCCGGGTGTAGCTACGTCATAGTAAGCCATGAAACGGTCAGTTCCACCGCGCCATTGACCTTGTAGCGTATGCGTGCATACGTGTGCGGGGGCAACAAATCAGTGCTTGAACCGTAATAACATCGACCTATGCTGATGTAGAACCACCAACAATCTCTCTCGATGCGCCTTCAGCAAGGGCGTCGACCTTTACTTGACGTAGCCATGGACACCCGCTGGTTTCTTCAGTCTTCTCTGGTCACTCCACCGTAACAGCTACCTAGCCTATAACAATTCCTTTAGCATATCTAAGCTGGGCGCCGTATTATCGTGAGTGACCAGTGTGCTGGAGTCTCGACAATCCATCAACGACGCAGTGTTTCGAGAGCAACGTCGCAACGGTGTCAAAGTGATGCCACTATCTGGTCAGACAAGAGATGGTCAGTCAAGATAGCTTGTCGCATAAGGCACGGGCCGCGCGATTTTTGGACTCCCTTACGACTCATTTAATCGTCAAGGTTATGAAGCTTTGATCAGCTATCATATTCAACTTATGACGTGCTATGAAATTTACGGGGCAAGCCACCAACCAAGCCTTGATCTCGTGACCTTCGGTTTACACGAGACGAAACCGTCCCGTGTCACGAGACAAAACCATCGTAAGTCACATAAATCGCATGGCCACAGCGGGACATAATTACCGGTGAAAGGCACAACGGCGCTGCACGCCACCGCCCCGGGGAACCAACAGGCGACAGGCGATGCAACACCACAGAGATCCAGAATACGGCTGGGAAAAATAGAACACAGGACAGAAAGCACATGGCTGTGCTAGAGGGCCACAAAATGATTTGCTATAATTCGTGGAGATAAAGGTCAATTATTATTTCGACGTAGGCATTACGTCTGGCGGTGTCAGCACTAAAAAGGTGGGCTAATATTTAGTACGATTGGTAAAGATAAAGGTTAACTATTGTTACGACGCTAATGACATCGCACCTAGCAAAAGAACTCTTTGCATTATCAACTAGTATTAATCTGGGTCAAACGTTGTATCCATCGGGTAGTAAAGATTTACTTCACCTGTGGACTTCTTGTGGTTGGATTCTATATCAATTCATAATGTTGAAGCATCCCACATCTTCTGTACTTTGATGTGCTCACGCACAAAACACACGAATGTTTGATAAATGAGCCAGGGTTTACATTTATAATATTTAGCGGATTGATCTGGGCTAAGAGTTCACCACCGGATACCTTCACCTGAACTTTATGGCTTTGAAGAGCACACAGCGAGGCGCAATGTACGTCGTGCATTGTTTTGGCAAGACGAGTCTCACGCCTATTCGTCAGCAGCCATCACTATTCATGCCAAATTTCCAGAGACAATTTCTGAGAACAGCAGAGCGTACCATCCGCCCCAACCACCTGCTGATGGCCGAGTGTCGGAAGGCGCCATCGTCACCGCCGGCTGGCCGTGGCGGCTGGCCTCAGGTCGCGTGACAGCACTGCCGCCAGGTCGGTGCCCAATTGACCACGCGGCCGCCTGCACGGTCCCCAGCACGGCGCGACGCGGTCGTCAGCCTGACCTCTCCCGCCGGCGCGCCCTCCAGTGCCGTCCACGACGCACGCGGACACAAAGCCTGCGGCCCGTGTGGGCACGAGAGACGGCGGGGGAGGGGCGGCGACAATCAGAGCCGACCCTTGGACGCGACGGAGCGGCAGCGCGGCTCGACGGTATCGTGAGTGGCTCGCCAAATCCCGCTCACGTCCCGCGAGTGGGCGGCCGGCGCGCGACCGGCGCGCGACCGCCAGGAAACCGCAACCGGACGGCCACATGACAGGGCGCTCGCCTTCCTCACTGGACCAGATGGTCACTGGCTGATCACGGCCGCGACGCTCACTCCTCACTTCCTGAGCAGATCCACAGCATTAACTGCTCACTTCCGGATCACGACCAGAGCGTTCACTGCCCGTGCCTGTTCAGAGCCTCACTGTACACACTCTGATCACAACCAGAGCGTTCACTGCTCACTCATTTTTCAGAGCCTTAATGCTCACTAATTACTTCCACATCCGAATCTGAGCATGCATTGCGCTTCTCCCACCTTGGCCATGGATGCATACCACTCACTACCCAATCTGGGCCATGACATCTCCGGGTACCGACATACCACTCACTACCCAATCTGAGCCATGACATCTCCGGGTACCGACATCTGAACCATGGCCACTGCCATCTCAACCATGACATCTCTCACTACCGCCATCTGAACCAGGCATCTATGGGTACAGTCATCTGAAAAGAGCACTTCCAGCAACCGCTAGCTGAACCAGGACATCTGTGGCTACCGCCAGTTGACCCATGACATCTCCGACTACCGCCATCTGAACCCGGGCATTTCCAGCTACCGCCATCTGAACCCAGACATCTATGGCTACCGTCACCGGAACCAGGTCAACCACTCGCCCTTCAGCCGGCACCAAAGTCCGGTGCCATTAACTCACCTGGAGACAAGTGACGTTGGCGCAGAAGAAGGGGGCGAACTTGCCGCTGCAGCGAGTACCCTGGCACTCGTCACACATCTGATCATCCAGCACGTATGGCTTCACCTCCACCTGACAACAGCCACGCTAACCGTCAATCATAGATTCAATCTCCGCCGGAAACATACCGTCCGCGCCCTGCACACGTATCAGCTGATCAGCTCGGTAAAGGTCAGTGGCACAAACAGGGGGACTCATAAGCTCCCCCACCTCCAATGAGATTTCGACCCATGGATCCTGTAACACAGCACGCTCGGAATCTTAAGTATACATCTGAGCCATGTCTTGATTTTCCCCGGGGGTCATTATAATTACTCCCGAGCATTGTACCCAACCCTTTCGGTTCGTGATTTGGGCTTATGGGTGCATCGACTGCGTTTATCATACAACGCCCATGTGACTGCCTCTTTTGAACATGTCATGTGCTGTCATAACCACACATATGGTGTACAGGACAGTGTGAAATCAGTCTGGGCAGAGACCGGGCGACACGATAACGATCAATCTATTGAGCATCCACCTATCAAGATAACCCCATCCCCAACCATGAAGCCTGATCCGGACCAAGATAATAACTGTGAGATCGTGCTTTCGCGAGAGGGGAGGAGGATAGCAAACTCGCGACCACGAAGCTCCAGCACCTTAACGCAGGTCGTCAAACGCACGCCAGCGTTGGTTACAAACAAACGAGGAAAAGAAACAGACAGCTGGAGCCCCTGGGAAAAGCGGACGACAACACCAGAAAGTTTGTATCACACACGGTTCGGACAAACGTGCAAGGCACAGCCAGAGAGAGGAGGGTGGTAGGGGGGGGGTCATAGAGCGCAGCTCGACATCGATCGGCGGCAGTCACAGCCGGCAAAAACGACCGCTTAGCAGCGCCGAGTGTGGCGTCCGGCTGTAGACACGTTTCATTAGTCGGGAGCGTCTGGCGCGGCAAAAAAGGCACGGTGACGCCATCAGGCGTGCCGTGTAGCCGGCCCGCAGCCAGAGGCGGACGCCGAGCGAGCGTCGCCAGCCACTGCGGCACGGTGACGCCATCAGGCGTGCCGTGTAGCCGGCCCGCAGCCAGAGGCGGACGCCGAGCGAACGTCGCCAGCCACCTGCGGCACACCCCGGACTGCGGTAGCCGGCCCGCAGCCACGAGGCCGGACTGCTCGGGGCGAACGTCGCCAGCCACTGCGGCACACCCCGGACTGCTCGGTGGCGGGGTCGCCAGCCACTGCGGCACACCCCGGACTGCTCGGTGGCGGGGTCGCCAGCCACCGCGGCACACCCCGGACTGCTCGGTGGCGGGGTCGCCAGCCACTGCGGCACACCCCGGACTGCTCGGTGGCGGGGTCGCCAGCCACTGCGGCACACCCCGGACTGCTCGGTGGCGGGGTCGCCAGCCACCGCGGCACACCCCGGACTGCTCGGTGGCGGGGTCGCCAGCCACTGCGGCACACCCCGGACTGCTCGGTAGCGGGGTCGCCAGCCAATGCGGCACACCCCGGACTGCTCGGTGGCGGGGTCGCCAGCCACTGCGGCACACCCCGGACTGCTCGGTGGCGGGGTCGCCAGTCACTGCGGCACACCCCGGACTGCTCGGTGGCGGGGTCGCCAGCCACTGCGGCACACCCCGGACTGCTCGGTGGCGGGGTCGCCAGCCACTGCGGCACACCCCGGACTGCTCGGTGACGGGGTCGCCAGTCACTGCGGCACACCCCGGACTGCTCGGTGGCGGGGTCGCCAGCCACTGCGGCACACCCCGGACTGCTCGGTGGCGGGGTCGCCAGCCACTGCGGCACACCCCGGACTGCTCGGTGGCGGGGTCGCCAGCCACTGCGGCACACCCCGGACTGCTCGGTGGCGGGGTCGCCGGCGCTAGAGACCACCATCGTTAGCGTGTAGCTGCCACGACAGGTGGGGGCAGCATGGAACCAGCCGATGGGCATCGACCCAACCACCGAGCCGTACGTGTCAAGGTAGAGGTCAAGGTCGGAATGATGCTCACTGTTACAATTGTTACTTAGTGCGTACGCGATCGTTCCAGAAGCATGGGGACTGATGTACTCGATGCATTTTGTCTGGAATAAAAATCATAACTCAACGTGCCCAGACTGCTCGCCCAGGATCGACCAGGGATCAACAAAGGATAAAACCACACCGGAAGGGATGCAAAATGACCCTGCAGTCAACTCCCACTAAAACCCTAATAACCAACTGGCAGGACGTCTCGGGGACCGACGGCGATCATCTGGCGAGCCGCAGCGGTCCGGCCACCGGCGGCACTGACCCGTTTGTCGATGTCGCCGTGCTGCAGCTGCACGAAGCGGGCCGAGATGGCGGCGATGTAGCTCTGCTGGTTGCTGAAGGCCACCCGACCGGCACCTTTCGGGTACTTGAGCTCCGGGTCGGTATCGATGCCGGCATAGCACACCCCGCCGTACAGCCGGTCCATGATCATGGCCAGCTCCACTGCAACACAGGTTAGACTGGGTCAGGTCGGGTACGGCCAGACCCCACCGTACAGCCGGTCCATGGTTCACACTAGCGACACTATAACGCACGCCACGTCAGGTCAGGCTAGGTTAGACCCTGTCACAGCGCCAATCTAAGGCCATCCACCATGTTCCACCAGCGCCACCCAAGGCCATATAAGACCATACCGCCAACCAAGGGCAAGCGGTGTGGACAATCGGCCACATAAACCAGGACCGAACAGAACAAAATGCAAGGACATGTTGCCACTAATTGTGCGACCAGCCGAAACTCCAATTTGGCACCTAACTGTCTGATGAAAAATTTCATTACGCCGTTTTTTTCTCTCTTAACGTTCGAAGACGTCGCTTACCTGGTGAATTTGTCAACTTTCGGCTTTCATGCTTTCCTGTTGAGATAGGAAACTCCTTAATATCCAATTATGGGCCTTGCAATGCATGACTAACGACTTAGTTAATTGCAATTCGACTTGGGAATTATGTACAATCCGTGATGTGGACTTTCATAATATTTTTCATCCTGTTGAGATCCAGAGGACGGTTTTGGCTAAGACGATCTCCGAGTCATTGAGCAGGCTTCACTCTGTGCTGTCATGGTAGACAGAACCAGAAGAATGTTGATTACTGGGCTGCAAAGCTGGTCACTTGGCTCAACATCACCGTTCGCAAGCCCCCCTTCACTCTATGATGTCATGGTAAAGAGAACCAGAAGACTGTTGATGCCTGGGCTACAAAGCTGACCGTTTGGGTCAACATCACCCTTTGCAAGCGTCCCATCACTCAGTGCGGCCAGGATGGAGCTCCCGCCATGAAGGTGACTGCAGCTTCCCTGGAACTCACTTGATCTTACGGCAAGCCTCTCAATCCGCCCCTGATCGACGTGGTCAGGCTAAGAGCTAAGAGAAACAAGAAGGGCTCTAAGCCGAAGTTTCTTTTGGCAGAGTAGATGCTGCGGAGATTGGAAAATTGAGGAAGATGGAGACGAGAAGGAGAAACTTGAGAGGACAGCCGCAAAAGCGTCGGAGCGATGAAGAGATGCGAGCCAGCTGGAATCACGACTGAGATTGGAAAAGATCGAGGACGAAGTTGAAATTGTGGAGAACAAGGTTTCGTTGAATTTGTTGAGGGCAAGGTGTTGATGTTGTGGTTGTGTAAAGTTGCATCGAGACCAGAAGTTCAAGATGTTGGGAGTGAAGATGATGTAGAGGGCAAGGTCCGGGTAGAGGGCAAGGCGAACCAAGTTCAACCTAGGGGTGAGGGAGTCCAGTCCTCCAGCTCGTGTGGTGTGAAGAAAGAATCCACAGGACGCTTCATAACAACCTCTGCTGCTACGAGGTACTGGGATTCTCCTACAGCCACTGCTGGCATCTTCAGTAGCCTCATGGCAAACCTAATGGAAGGAGAAGTATTGGCAGAGGATCACAAGCACCTGACAGTACATAAGAAGGTTCAGAGAGCCATGAGCATAGTGGGGCTGGATCTGTCGAAGAAGCTGAAGATCTGAGGGACAGCCCTGTGACATGTCAGTTTGCCGCTAAGAGGAATGGTCCGACATGGATGCCGCTTTGTAACTTCGAGATTGGCAAGTGCCAGAGGAGGGTGGATCTGAAGAGCACATCACCGTGACCCAGGAAGCAGCAGGGTTTGCACGACTCACGATTTCCCCGCGACTGCAAAACAGGGAGCGAAGCCTGCCAACCAGCAGGCCCAGGTTCTCTACGACCGGCTAGCAGAGCATGGTATCGGCCAGTCCCTGGCTGGGGTAGAAGCCACCACAGCCTCTTCTGCCAGGTCACAACGGGGGGATGCTGATACCTCTGGAGAAGTTGTTAGGCAGACCCTGTCTTATAGTGCTTCGGAGTGATGTGCTAGCTGCACATTAGCGAGCTGCCTCTCAGGCACCTGGTTGCCAGTGTGGATGGCCCAACTTCATCAGATAGGAGCTGGGGTGGTCCTGTGACCAAGGATCTGCCCAGGGTTAGCAGCATGATCTGGCGTCAGCCATTTCAGTTCTTTCCTCAGATGGATCGTCTAGTCCCCTTGCACGAGGACATCCTCCAGACCATGAACGATGAGAATAGTCCGTGCTACAGGTTGGTCAGAGCTGCCGAGTCTGGTGTATCTCAGTCTGACCTGGCTAACAATAGTGGGCAACCTCTCTCACTCTAGGCGACTCACGATAGGCCAGACCTTCTTTCCGCTCTGCATGTCTACCAACCGTGGTAGACACTATTCAGACCTACAGTGCAGAATCATCTTGATATGATTGGAGCTCAGAACGTGGCCAAGTACTTTCGACCCGACCATCCTCTAAACTGATTCCGTGATGTAGGATACCCTCCAAGACGAATGAAGAGCCCCCATCACGCTTCTACAACAGATTCGTGCCGCAGATGCCGTTTTATACTGAGATTCTGGTAAAACAATCAATTAAATATATTCACACCACGTTTACACGAGACTGACTCGCGAGCCTAGAAAACTCGCGACTCCTGGATGCTGTGCCGCCAGACATCAATGCGGAAGAGGAGACCCTGCCAAGAAAACTTCGCGTTGACTTGGCAAGACTTAGAAGCGGATGGCACCCTGGACTGGAGGACTACCTACACAAAATTGGTGCCCCTTCTTCCTCCACCTGCAGGAGATGCAACGACGGCGAAGGAAATGTCTCATCTTCTCTTCATCTGCCCTCAATTATCTACTCTTCGAAACACTCTCTCAATCACTACTCTACGGGACCTCTGGACCAAACCACTAGAAGTTGCCGAGCTCTTGATGGAAGCGAGGCTATGACGTCATCATAGTCTGGGGCTGCCTGACTGACTGACCAACCGTGGTCTGGATGGAGGACAGACCAAGATACTTCACCTGATCGCCAAGTGGCTTGCGCAGATTTACGTCCACATGCTCTACAGGACCAAACCCAGTACCAGTAAGTTCATGAACCTCTGAGTCATACTTCTCAGACTATAGACAAGACCTTGGGGTGAGAAAGCCGATTTCCCCTATATCAGATCTGAGGCCTGGTGGGCTTGGTCAAAACCATTTTTCGTCTCTCTCCTCTGCTCGTCTGAGGCTTCGGAGATAACATTATATATATATATATATATATATATATATATATATATATATATATATATATATATATATATATATATATATATACACATATATATATATCATCGGACAGACGTCTCTGCTCACCTACACCTTGGGTACACATATCCACATCGCGGATACGAAGAAAGTCGTAAATAATATCAGAAGCACTAAGGGCACTTCAAATCTCCAGAGACAAAATCCTCGGCAACGAACTGTAACGAAGCAGCCATCCTCGAGCGGCACGCAGAAACCAACATAATGACATTAATTAAGGCAGCCGGAGACATCAGAGCCGGGGCTGCAAAAATCGGATTCTCCGCCGAGGAAAGCCGACGTCGAGACGGTGGGCCGTGAGGGGCGCCAGCATTAATCACAGAAATGGTGCGGCCGGGCGAGCCGAGTTCCACAACATTAGCCCACATAGTGGACGTCGCACAGGCTCGTAACATCACTCGGAAGTTCGCTCGACGAGTGCTGGCCGCCGGCCCGGCCGGTATCAGAGGTCGGCCAGCTGTATTATTGGTGATCAATAGCAGCAGCCGGCGGACCTGTCAGGTCCTGCGTCAGTGGGCGACGACGCGACCAGCCTCGAGCACCGTAGCAAATAGTCGGCGCCATAAAAAGGCTTCACGTGAAGCGCTTGGTGCATTCGCCCGCATCACCGTCAATATTCGGGTGGGCGCACCACGTCGAAGAACACCCGCTGAAGTAAACACACGGCAACACAACTTCAAAGGAAACGGAAAGCGAGCGCGCCTTGGCGGAATAATGGACGAGGCAGGGTGGTGGAGCCTGTGCCGAGACCTCGAGCTAGCGACAGTCTCAGGAGGTCGCCTGTACGCGGTGACCTCGAGCCTGCGACAGTCGCTGGAAGTAAGGGGAGGGGGAGGGGGGCTCGATCCTGCGACAGTCGGAGGTCGCTTGTAGGGGGGGGGGGGGGGCGGCTAGAGCCTGTGAAAGTCGTCAAAGATCACATGTGCCGGAGGAACCAGAGCCTGCACAGCTGCAGGGCATCACCTGTTCCAGAGGACCCAAGTCGGTAATATCCCCGGGGTGAGCACGCAGGTCAGTAGCGGGCCCGGGTCGGGTGGCCGGGACTAATTACTGATCGATGTGTGGACGCGATGGCCACACGTGGAGAGCCGGTCGACAGATGACGGACTCACTGCCGGGCGGCCGCCGGTCGATCCCACACTCCCAGCACTGCCCACCCACATCGATTCGTCACCGGAGGCCGGGCAGGAGCGGCTCGGCCGCGGCGGCTCTTGTTAGCTCACTGCACGCCCGCGCACGGCTTCCCAGCGGCCGCGGCAGCCCGCCGCCGTCCGACCCTCCCCGCCGGGAGCGCGGCGGCCGTCCGTCCAGAGACAGCGGCCGGCCTCGCACGGCGCCGGCGCCGCCGCGCGTCAGACGGCAGGCATTAGCGCAGGCTTCTCCCTGACAGCCGACGTTCGCCCAACGCCGTCGCGACGAAGCTCGCCGAACCGCAAACGATCGGGCGCGACCGCAAGCCGCGAGTGGTCGTCTCGGTCGAAGTTGAGTGATGTGTCCAGGGGCTGCTGACGGAAGTCACCGCCGCCATCTAACTTTCAATGAACGGGCTGTGTGGAGCGTCGTGTGCACCTGCCGGTGGCATTGACAGTGCCGCGAGGTTCGACAACGACCGACTGAAGCGGGTCTCCGAGAACTCGCAACAAACACACACCATCAAACTACACTCAACAGTCATAGATGGCACGCTTTACGAGAGTAAATCTACTCACTGGAAAGTTCAGCAGGAAGCCAAACTCAATTGGAAAGTGTCCATGTGAATCGAAAACTTGCAGACCTAAATTGGACCCATGCCAGATGGCGACACCAGATGGACCAGTACCACAGGAATAGCGAGCTTGAAGAACTTTACTTCCTTTCAACGTCCGTCTCTCCACAGTCGCTGTCAACGGCAGCCTGGCCTGAGAAATCATTCCCATTCACTCCCAATAACTCTCAGTCCAATCAAGTCCAAAACAGCCGGGCTCTTTGATCACACGCGTGTAGAGCATTCAGGTACATTGGGGAGAAGTAGCATCGCGCCACCCAGCCACCCCGCCGGGTGAGACATTGATTGGCGGCCGGTGCCGGTGCCGGCGTCGGCCGCCCGGCCTGGGAGGAGGCGTTCCGGAAGCCAGCCGCGCGCCGCCAACACATTGATTCTGGCGACCACTCCCGCGGCCGGTGCCACAGAACCGATCACCGCGCACACGACGGTGCCAATGGAAATGGGCCGCGAACACCGACGGCGGCCAACATCGATCACGGCCGGGGGCCGCGTCCGTCCGAGCGACGCCCGTCGTTACCGACACCAGCGGCGACCTTGGCGGCAGCGGCGCCGGCAGATCCGCCCACCGAACTGTTTACGACGGTAGCAGCAGCCACGCCCCACACCACCGAGCGCGCCGGCAGACCCGCCCATTGGCCTGTGTACGACGGTGGCGGCAGACACCTCCCACACCGCCCAGAGAGTCGGCGGACCCGCCCACCGAACTGTGTACGACGGTGGCGGCAGCCACGCCCCACACCGCCGAGCGCGCCGACAGACCCACCCACCAGCGCCCACCAACAAGAGCCCGCGGTTCTTTTGCGACCCACTTACAAGCACAGGCGCCGAAGAAGTCTGGGGACGTCTGACACAAATCGCGCATGCAAGCTGGTGCTAACTGTGGTGGATTTACGGAATCGCATCTACAGGCGCCTCGAGACACCGCGGCAGGTTTAAGAGTGCTTCCTGCAGGCTTAAGCGACGATGTGCGGTGACTTGTCATCGCTCTTTCAGAGCCACGGCGACACCGGTAGAAGAGAGCTGATGCAGTAGCAATGTCGCAGTCTAGTCGCAGTGGCGCGCCAACCATATGCAAACGAACATCGTTTGCTGCGACAAATGACACGCACAAAATACGCTGCCGAGTTCGAGGCTGGCTGTTCCAGACAATACTGACGAAACATATGCTGGGCGGAGTGCTGTGCTCAGGGTGCGGCGCACATGACATCGCGGAAACAGCAGCCACCCTCCAGTGGCAAGTAGGGTCAGGACTATATTTCTGAACCATGAACAAATCCAGAATTTGCATTCATGACCTTTACCACGAAAACCCCGATTTCATGTTAGATGTATGAGTTGGGATTTGAACGAAAATGCCGGAGAAGCTTACATCTGTGGCGCGCACGCGAGATAAAAATGATCCTATTGCTACAAATGTTAGTGTGATAGCTGCCATACTCGCCCCATAACACCTTAGAATGTGTTCCTGTTTATACTTGGCACATTGGAAAGGTATGCAGGGATGCCCATGCCACTACACCAATGCAGAAACACGTACGTACTTACAATGTACGCGCAATGTACGCAGGCGGGATGCATAGCTGATGATGAATTGGGGTTTAGGGGCGCGTCGACATCCACGGTTATTTTGTGCCCATAACTGTATTGTGATCAATCTATGGTGTTGCTATAATAACTTGTTATTAATATTCATGGGTGGCGGTATATCACCTCAAAGAGTGCTTGTCGAAGGAAGGTAAAAATATTCCCAGACGCCACGACCTCAGAGTCGTTCCCTATTAGCATGCGTAAAGAAGTATCGGTGGTCAGCCGAACCAAAATCCTGCGTCGTAGAGGTTCCAACAGTACATAGCCTACTAAAACATGGTACACGGTAAGCGGGTTAGAACAGCGTGGGCACAAAGGCCGATCATCACCGGTCAGCATGTAACTGTGTGTCGCGAAGGTATGACCTATCCTCAATCGACAGAGCGTTATTTCCTCTCGTCGCGAGATCCGGTGTGAGGACTGCCACATCTCTAGCGCCGGCTATATAACTCTCAGCTTACAAGGTTTGAAGTTCCAGGCTCGTTGCCATTCAGATCGTATATATGATAAAATGGAGGGATATAGATCTCTCGGCGGAAGAGGCAGGCGAATTTCACGGCCACTGCTGATAGCGTGCTTAGAGGCCATATCGGCAGCTTCATTTCCAGCAAGTTCAACATGGCCAGGGATCCAGTAGAATACGATATTTTTGTGGAGACCAGTTAGGGATTTGACGATGCGTAGAATCCTTTAGACAAGCCTGTTATCCGGGTTGAAAGACTTCATTGCCCAAAGACTGCTCAAGGAGTCAGTAAAAACCACGTGATTTGTGGCGGGATGCATAGATAGAACAAGTTAGATTATAACTCAAGTTGAGCCGTTTTCCGAGCTAAAATCATAATCTCTGTTGATGCCTACTCCTAACCAGCCAGATGTCCAGTGCAAAAAGCGACTTCAACTAAGGTAAATTAATTTGAAACATAACAAAACCGTCCTTGAAACCACATATCTCGACGCCGGGATACCCAATTCGCACGTGATCCGCGCCGTTAAGTGAAAGGAAACATGGCGCCTGAGCTACAAAATACTACTGAACGCTGGAAAATCGGAATTTTCTTCCAGAAATCTTCATTCTAATCCGAATTGTGACATCCCATCTACGTAAGTTGAACACGCATTTCCATAACAATGGTACTCCAGAATACAATCAGGCATGTTGTTGAATCGCAGACAGTTCAAAATTAGAGTAGGACGACCATATCTGTTGCAGTTGTTAACCTTAAGATGAGAACATGATTACAACCGCCGATGTTTCGGTATCATACCTTCTTCAAGGGCAACAAAAAGGTAACAAGTTGTGCAGTGTATGGGTGCATGGGTGCAATGTACATCACACAAATGTTTTAATATTAAGAAATTACGAGACATCACACATTCATGACAAGAACACCTCCGTAAAAATGATTAACATCTAGGGCATAAATAAAATTAAGCAATCAGCTCGCTCAATGGCTATTAAGCAATGTGACATGCGAGGGAGAGGAGCAGGGTGTAAAGAGAAAAAGGAGAGCCTATCCCGGGTTTTTGTGCCTCATCGGTGTAGTTTCACTTTTTATTCAAGACTGCCACCATAACAGCCAAGATTATACAAAGTGAAACTACACCGATGATGAGGAAAAACCCGGGAGGGGCTGTCCTTTTTTCCTTTTTCCACCCTGTCCTTTCCTACCCTCTCTCAACCTTTCGCTCTCTAGCTATCTATACCTCTCTCTCACTCTCTCACTGTCCCTCTTATTCCATCACAAGTCACATTGCTTAATAGCCATTGAACGAGCTGATCATTAAATTTTACTTATATCCTAGATGTGAATCGTTCGGTTGAGCATATTTTTACTAAAGTGTTCTTGTCATGAATTTGTGATGTGCTGTAATCTTTTTATATTAAAACATTTTTTTTTGTGGTGTACATTGTACCCATTCTGACTGCACAACTTGTTCGCGTTTTGTTGCTCTTGAAGAAGGTATGATACCGAAACGTCGGCCATTATAATCATGTTCCATTTGAAGGGTAACAAAACGAATACAGTTAAATACCATCCAACACTAATTTTGAGTCCAAGTCATACTTGCTAGGGCCTTAGAACCGAGGCCAGTGAGCAGCGGCTGGCGGGGCGGCCAGCCAGGGCGAGCGGCCACGTACCTGCTTTGAGCGGGCGAGGCACTCCGCCCACGAACACCGTCTTGCGCGGGTCGAGCGGCAGCGACGCGTCCAGCACAAAGTCGGCGTCGGACAGCTTCCACGGCCGGATCTGCACCGGCTTGTCCTTGATGGTGGGCGACGAGACGCACAGGTAGAGCTTGTCGTCGTCCTGGATGCACGTGTCGATCAGCTGCTGCACCGAGCTCTCATCCTGCGGGCACACGGGCCTTGTCAGCCGACTCTCGTCCTGCGGGCACACGGGCCTGTCAGCCGACTCCCGTCCTGCGGGCACACGGGCCTGTCAGCCGACTCTCGTCCTGCGGGCACACGGGCCTGTCAGCCGACTCTCGTCCTGCGGGCACACGGGCCTGTCAGCCAACTCTCGTCCTGCGGGCACACGGGCCTGTCAGCCAACTCTCGTCCTGCGGGCACACGGGCCTGTCAGCCGACTCTCGTCCTGCGGGCACACGGGCCTGTCAGCCAACTCTCGTCCTGCGGGCACACGGGCCTGTCAGCCGACTCGCCCCAGTCTTGACATCAACTACACGGAGAGACAACACGCTCTTTGCGTACAGAATGGCGGACACAGGGCGACAAGGCGCCATCCTGCGTCAGTGGCTAAACTCACTGAGATTTAGGTGTCACATATCGATACAACGCACATTCGTCGTCCACGACACGCATTAAAATGTGAAATCGCACTAATAAATTACATAATACAGCACTTACACAAATAGGCCAACATGCTACCTAATTTCTGTGCACAACAAATAACTGCATGGGTGGCGAACGTAGTGTTGATTGCATGTTGTGATGTCGCAACACCAATTTCGGAGGTGCAACACAAACGTTCTCATGCCCCGATTTGGCATTGGAAACAAATCCTTGTTTTATTACGACGCATTCGGCCGTTGTCGATACGGCGTCGCCAAACTCGCACGCCGATTGGTCGCGGGTAGACTTGTCGGGCATTCTCCCGCCAGTTGCTGGATTCGAACCCACGATCTTGCGATCAATAATAGAACGTCCTATCGACTGAGCCACCGCGATCCTCTGAGCTTGGATTGTTCAGCTCACTTTATAACACAAAATTAATATTTCGGTAGCATCAGCTGTGCAATTTGTAACAGCAAACGTGTTCGTGCTACCCAACCAAGCTGGGAAAGGACGCAACTTTTCTATCGCGGGCCAAGCATACGGACAGAATGCAATCTTCCAAGCTAAGATACACATACATTTCCCATCGGGCGTCATTTTTCAACCGAATTATCTAATTCAGCATACTGCGCCGTGTGCTAAAGCTGAACGAGGCATAGCTAGGGTGAGCGTGCGACGACCATGGAGTCCGACCTAGCGAGCACACACGCAGAAGAACCAGTTTAATACTTTGAAAGGCCACACCACAGTAGCGCTCAGCGATGCGCCACCGCCGCACCCTCGAGTGTCGTACTGCAGAAGCGTAAAACCCATGTGCCATCTTCCATCCCAACATATTTTTTTTGCGACCGAGCCAAAGGTGACACCAGGTGAGGCAGACAAAAAGAATGCCGGCCATTCTCCAGGGCCACCGCATCCCAGCCGTCTTCTATTTACGTCCCGCTGCTGACGGTCGCGCGCGTAATGACATCTCGACGCATTCGGCACGCTGGGTTACGATGAAGGGTCGGGCACAAAAACGTCTTGAGCTCACCACAAAAACACACTCCTGGTGAAGCGCGCAAAACCCTTCTGATCAGCACGCTCCGACCGAGCTTTGAAGAATAAATGGCAAGATGCGCTCCGATCGTTGCAAACGCCACTGTTTGATGTGCAATGGTGAAATTAACGTTGACAGGTGACCCGAACGAGCCTCACCATTATTAAAACAAGTGAGTTCCGGGAGGCGAAAATCTGCTGGCTCGGCGCCGGCTTACAACTCCTTTCCAGCGAACTGCAGCCGCCAGGTCTGCAGAGATTTGCCGATTGGACTAAGTCCTCCTGACGACCGGCCGAAGAGGAAGAAATAGCCGCCGCTGTTGCCGTAATCTGGCGTCCGGCATCCGGAAAATCAATGTAAGCCACTCGCATAGTGGAGAGACGGACGAGCGAGCGGCCGCGCCGCACCATGGCGCGCATACACCAAGCCGGACGGCGGCGGAAGGGCAGTGGCTTGGAGGGCAGGCCGTCGAGTGGGCGGCAGCGGCTCGGAGGGCGGGCGGCCGAGTGGGCGGCGGCTGGCGAAGACGGTGGCGAGTTGAGGGAAGCTCGGAGGGGAGACGGCTGGCTGGGGGCGACTCGGCGAGACGTCGGCGAGGCTGGCACGGTTCGGGGAGACGGTGGCATATCAGGGGCGGCCAGGGGAGACGGTGGTCAGTCAGCGAGGGATGCGAGACGGTGGCGAGGCGATGGTGGAGGAGAAACTGAAGCGAGTCAGCGATGTATGAGATACGGTGGCGAGGCGGCGGCGGCTCGCAGAGACGGTGGCGAAACAGTGGTGGAGGAGAAATCGGAGCCAGTCAGCGATGGATGAGATACGGTAGCGAGGCGGCGGCGGCTCGCAGAGACGGTGGAGAGGCGGCGGCGGCGGCTCGCAGAGACGAGCGCGTCCGGCCGGGTCGGGTCGATAGTATCGAGCGGGCCGGCGGTCGGCCGGCCGCGGATCGGGGCCGATCGACAGGTGACTGGAGCAGCCGCCACACATCGATCTCAGCCGGCGGCCGACCGACCCAGCTCCGCTCCCGCCCATTCGGCCGATCAATACACCCTGGAACCGCCCCCAGCCAACACCTGGGCGGGGCCAACCGGCCCACACAGCTTCAGGTGCGTCCCTCCGCCGGGGCTCCCGGCTGGCCTTGACCTGGGTCACATCAATCAATGCACCGCGCAGACTACGCGCATTATCGGATGAGCAGAAGCGATGGCGGCTGGCACCGCCGGCCTCTCCACCATCCGGTCGGCCGCCGGTGGCAGCTGGATGACGCCGGAGGCTGCTGATATGACGCCAGTCCTACGGCACGGGCAGCCGCCACCCCCAGCGACCGAATCGCACAGGCCGACGCACGACGATCTGTGCTCACGTGCACACCTGCCACGTTCGGCGACCGCGCGTCGCCGGCACCGCCGGCACCTCACGCACACACCACCTGTGAGCCAACACACAGCCAGCGCAGATGTCTTGCCGTGTCGCCGTGTTGCCGGTCATGCCAGTCCACAGCGGCCGCCGCCACGTGCCATCGACGAGAGTCGCCGGGCACCTCTGCCCGTGCTTCGGTCTGATCGATGGTGCAATTCGCCGGAATGGAAGCCTGAGCGTTGCATGAATAGTAAGTTATGACATAAATACATGAAACATTGCTCCTGGTACCGTCGCTTTACAGATGGCTTCTCGTCGTCCATTTCAATCAGCTCCCTGCGATCATGGTAGCTACAAACCGGAGCGACCCTTGAATTCTGTTGAGAGAAGATTACATCTGAAATGTCAACACAACAGGATAATTTGTTTGCTTAGAAATTCAATGCAGCTGAACACTGTACACCATATTGCGATACTGACCTGGAACAGCAGGAAGGCGTACCCCTTTGGCGGGAAGTACGACTTGGACTCGGCCTTGTGCGGCCAGTCGACCACCAGCGGGCCGAACCGGCGGAACGAGGCGGTGATCTCCTCTGAAATGGACCGGCGAACGTCGATGGCGACTCAAGTACGCTCGGCTCGAGCCCGAGTTGGGCCACAGAGCACACTGCGCCAATCGCGACCACCTCAGTCCCTCCGCCACCACCCGTCTGACGTACCAGCACCCGATCAGCTCCCGCTGCTCTCACTCACAACCACCAGCTGGTCCTCAACCCGTACACAAACACCCGAACCCCACCTCATACACAATCGCCAGACAGCCATCTCACGTACCACCACCGGACCACGGTCGAGTGATCTTACACACGGCCATATCGCTTCGATCTTGGACACGCCAACACCTCACACACCACAATCTCCCTACGCAGCCGGGCCGAAACAGCCCGCCCAGTGGAAGAGCCTGCCGCCGCCGTCACGTGAAGGCGTGACGAGCACCGGCACTGCGCGGCGGCCGACACACGCACACCGCCACACAGCCGGCTGTGTTCGGCGGTGAGGTGTCGCGGCCGGCCATCCGGACCCGGCGGCAGTCGCGGCTGCCTGCAGCTCGGCGACCGGCTCCATAACCGTCCCTGGGGGCGGCCGGCGCGTACATCACAGCCCACCGCCGTCCACCGCAGCGTCGACTCGCCGGCACAAACACGCTCGACCGCTCATAAACTGTCATCTCTGCCACCGCGCAACGACAGAAAAAAACAGATGGCTCTGCCCGCTTAGTTTATCGCGGCCACTTGATAAAAGGGTTGGCTGGCCGGCGGCGAGATTCACTCCTGTTTACGCGCGTGGAACCGACCGCGACGCGATCGTTCGACACTAACAGGCCAGCCAAGGGAAATGACGCGCACGCCACCCCCAGCCAATCTGATTTTATAGCCATACGGTTAAACAGCGCCGCTATTTACGTTCAATAAGTGTGAGAGGAAAAAATGGGGCCTGGAAATGAAGCAATGAAAAGACAGTGCCTGACTTTGACAGCCATGCCATAATCCTGCGATTTTTTTATTTGATGACTTTTTTTGTTCATTCATCACGATAAAGACCATCTAAAGTCAGGGAATGTCGCAATTTTTGACAAGCCGAATGCAAACAATCTTCAGAGCTTCTTGACTGTCCAGAAGTTTAACAAACAAACCAACTCAGCTATATCAACGAAACGGCGCAAGCTGTCAACCTGCATCGAACTGCTCCAGATATTGCAAGTCTCCTTTGACAATGCTGACAGAGGAAGCGCACATGAAGCACACGTGAAATCCTCAAGAACGTAGGCAATGGAGCACAGTTGCGTGCGATCCAAGGACAAAAACACAGCCACCTTTTCGCTCGGCCGAACCGACACAACCGACAGTTGACGACAAGACGAGTCATCTCCACAGAGTCGCTCCCTGTCTGTCAGGTGCCGTGCCATGCCGACATGCAACACACGCCAGTGCCGCAGGTCCGCGACACTCCCAGGCCGTGCCGGCGGTGTCGGTGTCCGGTGCTGTGTGCTCGGACTGTGGGCAAACACGGCGGCCGAGCGGCAGCAGCGGCAGGGCACTAACACACAGCTGTCGAACGTCGCTGCCTCCGGCACGACGCCGCACGCCAGCATATCAACCGGCAATCTCTGCCCGCCTCGCACGCACACACCGTCAACGCCTCGCGGACAGAGAATTGGTTCGGCTCTGACAGGCGACTTTATCGCATGCGTCCAGTAAAAAACACGCGACTGCGTTTTCCTCGGTTGTTTTCCTGAAATGAGCGGCTGAGAAAATAACAAATGTGGAACTATTTCTGTCGAGAGTCGCCCTCAATTGATAATTACAAAAATCAGGTTATGCTGAGTTAGAGACAACGAACAATATCAAAGCCGATATAATGATACAACAAGAAGATGATGGCAGGCAACTTCCAACAAAGATGATCAACAGCACTTCACGCACGTCACCGTGTACGGTCGATAGCCTAAGCACGCATGACAAGAAACAACGTTTTGCAACAAGGTAAGGGGGTGGGCCGTGTAAATAACTACGTTGATCTTACCCCAGTCTAAATTCTGAAAAGCAAACACACAACATACGCCACAACCAGCTCTCAGAACTACCCTCGAGCATGCCGGACACGGGGTCGTCATCACGTAAACGGCACGCGTCACGTGAGACGGGACCAGCAAGGTCCCATCTCACGGCGTCCGCACTCCAGCCAGACGACGTCCGTCGACGGCGCCAGCTGTGTCGGAGAACCACCCGCCGGGCCCACCTTCGTCGATGTCGGGTGGCAGGCCGCCGACGAACACCTTGCGCGAGTAGCGCTCGCCGTTGTCTCCGGAGCCGGAGGAGCGCGGCGAGGTGCGCGACGGACTGATAGCGGGCAGACCGTCCAGCAGGCCGTGCTCGTCCAGCAGCTGTTGCTCGTCCAGGCCCGGGAAGAACGGCGGCTTGCCTGGCGGACAGCGGCGGCCGGTTATACGAGCGACGACGAGACCACGCCGACAATGGCGCCATGAAGCCGGCGGGTACGCCACGCAGACGCCCCGCCAAGGCTGCACTGGTAGCTGCATGATACGATGGCGAGACACTAATGGAAAGATGTTCTAACGGCGCGGAACTGATGGGCATATGCTTCAACGGGGTGACACATGGAAGGTATTCCTTGGTTGGTTGGCTATTTTGAGGTTTAGTGCGCGACATTTGGGGAAAACGTGCTCGGGAGCAGGAGTGGGAGCGCTTCCGACGGCTCGACCTCAATGGGACGCCTAAAAGTCCGTACGAACATACCAGTTCAGAGCGGGCGGGCAAAATCTGGAAGGAACCCTATGCGTGACATCTGGAAAACGCGCTTCCAAGCGCAGGGAGGCACTCGATGTACCTGGGTGGTGAGTACCACGGCAGGTGCGGCCAGTTGCGACTCTGAGGCACGTTATCACCAAGTGACCGCCACTGAGCGGCAGCGGGATGTCGCGCCCCAGCGCGGCCCGGCACCGGCCGACTACTCGACAGAGGCTACCGCACCTCACCTGCTTACAACACAGGTATTCAACCGCCAACAAGTCAAGATCACGTGGGGAAAATCGTGGAAAGATGTGCACAAGCCAAAGAGAGTGCAGACTTGGGAAAAGAAGCATATATAAAACGATTCATTTTCAAATCTCAATAGAAGCGAATGCAGATAGCGGAGACCAAGAAGATAAGGCATAGCGAAAACCTTTGGGTGAAATTATCGCAAATGGCTCCACACATACATACAAACCAATACATCATTGGCAAATGAATTAGCAAATGGATGACAAGAGGCCGGTGCGTTGTTGCAATGTATTTCAGTAAGTGTGAAGAGTATCATGCAAAGCACGGAAGGTAACATGTTACCAGTGGCGAAAAGGGATTGTAATTGCTATACCGGGTGCTTAGTTTGACGCATAATACTACCGGTGTGCATAAAGGTCGAAGGTGACAGCTAGCTTGTGAAACTATTGATATGTGAATAATTTGCTTTTACATAATTAACCAGACATAAATTATACTCATAAATGCTTTGATTTGGCGATACGAAAACCTTTACCATCGAGAAGAAAACACCAGCAATTATTATAGCATTGCATGAACCATACATGACCCTACTCCATCGTTCAATAAGACAATACTCTCTCTGAACATTGCTCCGCAAGGCGCACAGTTGCTCCTGAACTCCTACGAAATTCTGCGGATGCGGCATTGCATACAAAATGAATTGCTTGTCGACGAAGCGTTCTTTGTGAACGCAAGAGCCAGTATCTCGATCAAGAGCTCAATGTTTGACGTCAAGAGCTGAGAAGAGCCCAGGGACAACAGCCTCCTGTCTGTGTACAGACAGTTTCAGCAACAATTAGTGCGTGCTGCATTTATCGGCACACATGCACTAAGCAAGATGAGTCTAGAAAAACTGCACAGATGAAAGTCCTCTACACACATTCTGTGTCCACCAGCACCCAGTCAGCCCCCTCCTCCTTCCCCCAAATAACTCCAATTTCCTTGTCTTGCTTCTTCAACTGCACCTACACACATTCAACGTGGTGTTCCGCCGCTCGGCCGCACGTTACTCAGAGCGCCGTCTTGTTTCGCCGCGTGCACAGGACGTCGACGCCAACCGCCCGGTTGTCATCAACCAGTGGCAGCTCTTTATAGCGCTATCTGGCTGCATATCGAACTTTGCTTTTTAGCATCGGGAGATACAGATCGCCGTGAATCACGCCGGGGTACAATTGTACGTCGTTATGACGTCACTCAAACGTCGCCCGGACGATAAACCCAAATCATCCGCACGATGGGCCGCTCCATTGCACGTCGCCAAAATGCGCAGATGAGCAACTTGTGCGCGGCGACACGCTCGACCTTGACCGCGTCGCATGTGGCCCGTTTTGGCACACGCGCCGCCAACAGCCACCGCACGGACCCGGCTGGCGCGAGCGGGCGGCGGGCGGCGGGCGGCGATCTGCGCGACACCGCCGGCCACAGCTCTGACGATAGCGCCGCATGACCTTGTCAGGCCGCAGTCAGCGACGCGCACGCCGGCCGATACCGGCGGCAATTTGCGACGGCGCGCCGCCCGCGCCAGCTGGGTGACTGCTGGCTGGCGTGGGCGGCGCGCCGTCCGTACACGGGGTGCCACTCGACAGGACCGAACGGTGGTGCGGCAGGTGCGCGTGCGTCTCGGTACGGCACAGATCGGAGCGTGCACCAACGCAAACAGGAAGCCGGCGACAAGGCACACGGCAACCGGTACCTTTCCGCCTTGGCGGCGCGCAGGCTGCGTGGAAGGAGGCGTAGACAGATCAACAGAGAGCCGGCGGTCCGTTACACGCTCAGGCTTATCGGCTGACCACCCTCATGCCCACGATTACTTACCCATAAAGCACAAAACACACACCATCATCGTCATCACAGATGCTACCCTACCCATACCCCCTACCCTACCCTGCCCAGCTACCCACCACGTCACAAAAGGCTGCCCGATCTCTTCTGCTTTTAGAAGAGAGAAGACGGGTTATACACAGCCCAATCGCTCACGAAGCATACAACGAGGTGGCAGCAATCCTGGACCACCCTTGGCACGATACGTCCATGGTGAGTATGGATGAGACACGACGCCATGCCAGCACACGGCAATCGGACCTTAGTGCAGACTGCTCGCAAAACTGAAGTGAACACTACTTACAGGGTGCATTAGATGTTATTTGACATCGACACATTACTAACAAGCATCGTTGAGTTCATCGAACAAACCAGCACAACATCATGTGTGCTCAGGGTTAATGGTTAAATAATGGTTTTTCGTTAGGTGTGGGATGTTGAAGCGAGCACAGTAGGATGTCAAAATTTGTCATGGAATTAGTGTCATTTAAAAAGCTTTGATGTCTTTCAGACTTAAATTTGAGCCAATGGTGAGGTACGTATGACTGTACCTTCATCCTTTGTTTTGATATTCATAATTTAAGAAAAGTTATATTTGGGATAGGGAGAAGAATACCAATGCTATAAACTGGTATTGTATGCCATATCACATTATCGGTAATCCCTTTACCTGAAATTGCCTTGCAAAATATTTGTGTATCACCATTCCTTATCGAGACATGAACATGATACTTATAAACAACACTGTTAGAAAGGAGAGTCGAAGACTTCATAGACACTCATCAAGGAGCAGGATGTCGATAATTCTTGGAGAAGGATGTCGATAATTCTTGGAGAAGGATGTCGATTGAGTGTTCAGAGAGTGGTATATTCCACCCTATTTCATGAATAATTTATAACTGTGTGCTACACAGGCATGATAGCTAATTTCTATGCTACTGTACGATGTCCCCTACACATGTTTTGGATAAATGTACCAACGAAGCCATTCCTGGCAGTTCCCTAAACTACTTCCTTTTCTGTCTTCACGCTCATATATTTTCACATCACTTGCTATGATGTCGCATACACAATCTATTTACATTCATGGATACGCCTCCAAACGACGACATCGGTACCGTCAGTCCAATATCCGAATAGCAGATCAGTGGTCTATGTTCGCCAAATAAAATGGAGATGGTGCCTCCCTCGAAACATATTTTAATTTCATTCCAGTAGTTTCTCTGCTGTTGGGTTCAACCTGCAATCCTCGACCTGGTTTGAGATGACTGACTTCGAGGGTGCCACCATATTTACGTATGAGATGACCGACTTAGAGGGTGCCGCGATATTTACGTTTGGGATGACCGACTTCCCGGGTGCCGCGATATTTACGTTTGGGATGACCGACTTCCCGGGTGTCGCGATATTTACGTTTGGGATGACGGACTTCGAGGGTGCCGCCACATTTTCACTTGAGATCACCGACTTCGAGGGTGCCGCCATATTTATGAAACAACGCAACATCACGCTGTAAGCCGCCGCCTATCATTGCATACGATTCGGACGTCAGTGGTGTGTGAAAAGTATGCTTCATGCTGATGGGACCCAAGGTTGGTGGGGTATTGTGCCATTCTTCCTCCCCGTTTTGCTTTCGTCCCATAAACTGAATGTGTTGAGGTCTGAATAATGTTTGCAGAGTCGCAAGGAAATGCTACCCTGAAACCGCAGTTGGTTAGCCATGTCAAACGACGTTTACTTTAATCAGAGCATTTGGTGACAACTTGTAGGTCAACTGGTCGCGAAGTTACTCACCAGTAAATTGCAATGAGTGCTATGCGGCATTGTACCTCCCAACTTAAACAAACAAGTGGTTTCAGTAGAACCCACCTGATGGGGGGGAGTTTAGAAGCGTGCCGACCCATAGTTCATTTGCGTAGCCTTTAAGGCGAATGGGTTTTGCAAGCAAGTCTAAGGCAAGTGTACATTTACGTTAAAGGTGTCACGTTATAGTGTATGTGACCTTAAGGTGCTGAAGGCGGGGGCTGGGCGGGGGACGTCTCCCGGAAGCTTAGTGGTTTTAATTTACTTTACCGCAAGACAATTTATAGTTGGGGTGGGGGAGGATTAACAAGAAAGTTGGTTTTGCCCGGGTACAATGTGTATGGCTGCGCCCCATTTCCGAATTGGATCGTTTACGTTGTCGACATGAAGCCACCTGATCTTCCGGCGCCTCTTACATGTTGTCAGGCCGCCATACTCTAAAAAATTAAGCACATCAACTGCATTTGAAAACACGCGAATAGTCTGATAACATTTCGACATTGAGGATGTGAAATCTTAGATGAAGGGTCTATCAGCGAGATTATTCATACAGGGC
Source organism: Ashinkailepas kermadecensis (assembly GCA_034440615.1). Classification (NCBI taxonomy): domain Eukaryota; kingdom Metazoa; phylum Arthropoda; class Thecostraca; family Neolepadidae; genus Ashinkailepas; species Ashinkailepas kermadecensis. The sequence goes on from JAOTOM010002137.1 coordinate 39,459, forward strand.
TGAACTGAAATAGGTGCAATTGTGAAGTTGCATACCAACAGCATCCATCGCCACAGTGGATGCTTCTCTACAATGTCGAAAATATCCGGAGCTGAACGCCACCGGCGGTAATCCGACTGCACAAACAAATGTTCTGCAGTGAAGCAATGAAACTTCAAGCGGCGTGTGTGAACGCTGAGCTGCCCCACCGGCCTTGGGCTAGTGGGGTAGCTCATCACCTAAAGTATTATTGCAGTTGAGTTCACCAAACCGTTTTGTTTCGGCACGTTTCGGGGATAGTGAAGTAATGCATTCCCACAATGGCTTTCGGCGTCAGGTCGCCCCGGCCAATAGCACACTTTCCGCCGGCCCAGCCGCAATGCCGCCAGCACTGCTGTGCCAATGCGGCGGCGCCGGCAGCCAGTGACATCACACCGGAGTCCAGCCGCGGTCCAGGCTTCACCAGCACGCGACGCCTAACTGGCTAGACAGGGGGCAGATTGGTGCGGCGGTCGTTTCTGCGGCGCGTGCCCCGCCACAAGGCCGTCGTGCGCGCCGCAGCGGCCGCGTGACTGACGTGCGTCGCGCTCGACGTCTGCGCCGCCGCCGCCGCCGCCGCCGTCGGAACGACACCGCACGCGCGCACAAACAACACGTCTGCGGCGCACGCGGCGTGCCTGCGACCGATCCGGCGGCACGCTCGACTACCCAGCCAGCCGTGCAGCCGCCTCCATGTCTCCGGCCGCGTCTGCACGCACCACTGCCCTGCCCCCCCCCCCCCCCCCCCCACCGAACACCGAACACCGAACACCCTGCACGCCGGGCACGCCATTGACAGCCATCTAAAATAGGCGTCTTTAGCAGAATATTACAACTAACGGCTCGACTACCTTCTTCACCGAATTCGGATGCAGGTGGACCACAGTGGCATTGCGATGATATAGGCTATGTTAAGAAGATCGGGCATCGTGATGACCATATGGAAAGGACGAGAACCTTCTAGTCAGGGCGGTGGGGAGCAGTCAGTTAGGAGGAATGTTCGCAAAGGCCGAGCACCCCAAAATAAATCGGAACAAAAGTATGGAGATAACGGTAAAAACCGAAGATATATAAATACATAGAATAAATAACAAAATATATAATATATGAAACAAATACCGGGTGGGTTCCTATTGTGGTTCATACGCTTCTTGGGCAGAAGGTAAAACCTTGACCCTTTTGATGCAACCGCACCTATGAAGGCAGAATGCTAAACCAAATTCAAATATGCGTATTCTGTCACACACTTCGTGCTAGATCATATATTTTCGTGCTAGAAACCAAACAATGACCATCTTTTTGCGATGATTTTTCGAGTACTCATGCCATCGCACAAGAAAATTTCGCGACGTTGCTGTTCCTCGTGTGGACAATTTTTTTAAAGTGTAATTATACACACTGCAGAGCCAAAAGGCAAGGGTGATCGCTCATTAGGTAACTTATTACTAGACCAATATTTGTCCAGATCTCCCTGGTTCAGATCACCTGCCGGTTATTAGTCTCGAGGACGCGTGCATTCAGACCCGCCACTCCAACAGCAATACGGTGAGACGGCGGGCCAGCTCATTGGACCACTCTGCCACACACATCCCACGCAGCTGACAGGTGCAATCTCTGGCAACGCTTGAATCCATTCAACGACTGAATTGAACACATAAAAACACCAGACTTACGGGCTGCAAAATATGTCTTCATTTCTGTTTAGAGCCCTATTTCGGTGCTTCGGTTTTCACTTCGCTTACGTGCTGTAAATGTTTGGCACGAGATACAATTATATCTTTGACGTGCTTGTGTGACAGGCACAAAACACAGTCGCACTGCCACTGCTGCAGCGGCAGCCGACGGCGGGTCCGCCACCACTGCTGCAGCGGCAGCCGACGGCAGGTCCACCATTACTGCAGCGGCAGCCGACGGCGGGTCCGACACCACTACTACAGCGGCAGCCGACGGCGGGTCCGCCACCACTGCTGCAGCGGCAGCCGACGGCAGGTCCACCACTACTGCAGCGGCAGCCGACGGCAGGTCCACCACTACTGCAGCGGCAGCCGACGGCGGGTCCACCACCACTGCTGCAGCGGCAGCCGACGGCAGGTCCACCACTGCTGCAGCGGCAGCCGACGGCAGGTCCACCACTAACCACTGCTGCAGCGGCAGCCGACGGCGGGTCGGCCGCTACCCGGCAGCGGAGCCGACGGCGGGTCCGACACCACTGCTGCAGCGGCAGCCGACGGGAGGTCCACCACTGCTGCAGCGGCAGCCGACGGCAGGTCCACCACTGCTGCAGCGGCAGCCGACGGCAGGTCCACCACTCTGCAGCGGCAGCCGACGGCGGTCCACCACTGCTGCAGCGGCAGCCGACGGCGGGTCGGCCGCCACCGCGGCAGCGGCAGCCGACGGCAGGTCCACCACTACTGCAGCGGCAGCCGACGGCGGGTCGCACCACTGCTGCAGCGGCAGCCGACGGCGGGTCCACCACTACTTGCAGCGGCAGCCGACGGCGGGTCGGCCGCCACCGCGGCAGCGGCAGCCGACGGCAGGTCCACCACTACTGCAGCGGCAGCCGACGGCAGGTCCACCACTACTGCAGCGGCAGCCGACGGCAGGTCCACCACTGCTGCAGCGGCAGCCAACGGCAGGTCCACCACTACTGCAGCGGCAGCCGACGGCGGGTCCGACACCACTGCTGCAGCGGCAGCCGACGGCGGGTCGGCCGCCACCGCGGCAGCGGCAGCCGACGGCGGGTCACCACCACTGCTGCAGCGGCAGCGACGGAGGTCCACCACTGCTGAGCGGCAGCCGACGGCAGGTCCACCACTCTGCAGCGGCAGGGGTGCACCACTGCTGCAGCGGCGCCGACGGCGGGTCGGCCGCCACGCAGGACCGAGCGGCGTCCACCACCACCCTCCGGCGCCGCCCCCCCCGACCACCCCCCACAAGCGAACAAAAAAAAAAAAAAAGAAAAAAAAACTGCTGCAGCGGCAGCCGACGGCAGGTCCACCACTACTGCAGCGGCAGCCGACGGCGGGTCCGACACCACTGCTGCAGCGGCAGCCGACGGCGGGTCGGCCGCCACCGCGGCAGCGGCAGCCGACGGCGGGTCGACACCACTGCTGCAGCGGCAGCCGACGGCAGGTCCACCACTACTGCAGCGGCAGCCGACGGCAGGTCCACCACTGCTGCAGCGGCAGCCGACGGCAGGTCCACCACTACTGCAGCGGCAGCCGACGGCGGGTCCGACACCACTGCTGCAGCGGCAGCCGACGGCGGGTCGGCCGCCACCGCGGCAGCGGCAGCCGACGGCGGGTCCGACACCACTGCTGCAGCGGCAGCCGACGGCAGGTCCACCACTACTGCAGCGGCAGCCGACGGCAGGTCCACCACTGCTGCAGCGGCAGCCGACGGCAGGTCCACCACTACTGCAGCGGCAGCCGACGGCAGGTCCACCACTGCTGCAGCGGCAGCCGACGGCGGGTCGGCCGCCACTCCTGCAGCGGCAGCCGACGGCAGGTCCACCACTGCTGCAGCGGCAGCCGACGGCGGGTCGGCCGCCACCGCGGCAGCGGCAGCCGACGGCAGGTCCACCACTACTGCAGCGGCAGCCGACGGCGGGTCGGCCGCCACTGCTGCAGCGGCAGCCGACGGCAGGTCCACCACTACTGCAGCGGCAGCCGACGGCGGGGCGGCCGCCACTGCTGCAGCGGCAGCCGACGGCAGGTCCACCACTGCGCAGCGGCAGCCGACGGCGGCCACTGCAGCGGCAGCCGACGGCAGGTCCACCACTACTGCAGCGGCAGCCGACGGCGGGTCCGACACCACTGCTGCAGCGGCAGCCGACGGCGGGTCGGCCGCCACCGCGGCAGCGGCAGCCGACGGCGGGTCCGACACCACTGCTGCAGCGGCAGCCGACGGCAGGTCCACCACTACTGCAGCGGCAGCCGACGGCAGGTCCACCACTGCTGCAGCGGCAGCCGACGGCAGGTCCACCACTACTGCAGCGGCAGCCGACGGCGGGTCCGACACCACTGCTGCAGCGGCAGCCGACGGCGGGTCGGCCGCCACCGCGGCAGCGGCAGCCGACGGCGGGTCCGACACCACTGCTGCAGCGGCAGCCGACGGCGGGTCCACCACCACTGCTGCAGCGGCAGCCGACGGCAGGTCCACCACTGCTGCAGCGGCAGCCGACGGCAGGTCCACCACTACTGCAGCGGCAGCCGACGGCAGGTCCACCACTGCTGCAGCGGCAGCCGACGGCGGGTCGGCCGCACTCCTGCAGCGGCAGCCGACGGCAGGTCCACCACTGCTGCAGCGGCAGCCGACGGGGGTCGGCCGCCACCGCGGCAGCGGCAGCCGACGGGGTCCACCACTACTGCAGCGGCAGCCGAGCGGCAGGACGGCAGTTAACTGCAGCGGCAGCCGACGGCGGGTCGGCCGCCACTGCTGCAGCGGCAGCCGACGGCAGGTCCACCACTACTGCAGCGGCAGCCGACGGCGGGTCCGACACCACTGCGCAGGGAGACGGGTCGGCCGCCACCGCGGCAGCGGCAGCCGACGGCAGGTGGTACCACTATGCAGCGGCAGCGACGCAGGTCCACCACTACTGCAGCGGCAGCCGACGGCGGGTCGCACCACTGCTGCAGCGGCAGCCGACGGCGGGTCGGCCGCCACTGCGGCAGCGGCAGCCGACGGCGGGTCCGCCACCACTGCTGCAGCGGCAGCGAGCGACGGCGGTAGGAGGGCCACCACTGCTGCAGCGGCAGCCGACGGCAGGTCCACCACTACTGCAGCGGCAGCCGACGGCGGGTCCGACACCACTGCTGCAGCGGCAGCCGACGGCGGGTCGGCCGCCACTGCTGCAGCGGCAGCCGACGGCAGGTCCACCACTGCTGCAGCGGCAGCCGACGGCGGGTCGGCCGCCACCGCGGCAGTTCTGCCACCGCCGCTCGCGGCACACAAACAAATCTATAAACGAGCCGGCAGGATCGCCAGGCTTCCCAGTTGGACTCGGCTCAGCATATGGACTCCGAGGCATGCCGTGCATTCTGGCGGGCGGCCAGCTTCGGCGGCGGCAGGCCAGTTCATCTCGGTAGCGGATCTATTTGGCTCAGCCCAGCTCAGCAGTGGGTCTGATGTGGCCCTGCCCAACACCAAGTCTGATGTGGTCCGGCTCAGCTCGGATCTGGTGCTGTCAAGCCCAGCTCCGCATAGGATTTGGTGTGAACCATCATATCGTGACAGCGGATGTGCTATGGGCCTGCCCAGTTGGGCCCGCCCAGTTGGGCAGCAGATCTGATATGGCCCAGCCCAGCTGGGCAGCTGTCCTGATGTGGCCCATTTCCAGCTCAGCAGCGGGTATTTAGTCCTCAGGAGCGGACCTACGACGGTTCCATAGTTGACCAATGGGTCTAAGTCTCCGACAGCGAGCTAGACGGCGGGCGGGTCTGGAGTGATCCAGGGCGACCTCTTCCCCCCCCCCCCAAGTTGGTCAGTGGGTCCAAGCCCCGGCAACGGGCTAGACGGTGGGCGGGACTGGTGTGACACAGGACGACCTCACAGTTGGTCAGTGGGTCCAAGTCCCCGGCAACGGGCCAGATGGTAGGCGGGTCTGGGGTGACACAGCCCCCCCCCCTCCAGTTTGTCAGCAGGTCCCAGTCCCCGGCAGCGGGTCAGACGGTGGACGGGTCTGGGGTAGCACAGGACCTCCCCCTAGTTGGCCAGCAAGTTCCAATCTCCGGCAGCGGGTCAGACGGTGGGCTGATCTGGGGTGGCCTAGGGGACTTCCCCCCAGTAGGCGCCAGCTTGTTCCAGTCTCCGACAGCGGGCCAGCCGGTGGCGGGTCTGGTGTGGCACAGGACCCCCCCCCCCCCAGGCTGCAGCTGCCCGCCACCGCATGGACATCCATCGGACGTCTCGTGTTAAACTTTCAGTCGACCGTCGACGTATCCATATTTCAGCGGGCACCACTGGCCGCCACCGCCTGGTGCTTTATTTATCTGGCGCACGCAGTCGGCGCCGTCTGGCACGTGCCCGGTGGAGGAGTGGAGGCCACTGTCGGCAGCTGTAGGCGGCCGCCAAGGTCACGGCGCCGCTGCAGACCTGCCGGCGCGACGTGCCCGCCGCCGACCGAGCACAGGTGCGCCCACCTGCACCGGCCGGCCGACAGTCGGGACACCCGGCACGTCCTGACCGACCGCCGCCGACACCACCGACAAGTCTCGACATCCCGGACACCATCCCGCCGCCGCCGCCACGCCTCGACACGTCCCAGATACCACCCCGACCGCCGCCGACAACACCGATACGCCTCGACACCCCCCAGACATCACCGCGATCGCCGCCGACACGCCTCGACACCTCCCTGGCACCACTCCCTCCGCCGTCGACACCAGTGACAGGTTCCAGACACCATCCCAACCGCCGCCGACTCCCACCCGACATCGTGCCACGCCGCCACGGTGCTGCCTCGACAACACCACATCAACTGGACACGACAGTATCGTCACACCACCACCACCAGACCACCTCAACACCGCCCCAACAGTTGCTGGCCCGGCTCCCGGACAGGCGAGATCCAACGCTAGGCCGCCCATCTTCTGCCTGGACACCCGCCCAGATCCTCAGGCAAAAGCGGCCGCTTCCCGGGGTGGCAGGAGCAGTTCGGCGGGCTCTATTAATTATCGGAGTACCACACTACCGGGCACGCACACACACTTGTGACGTCTAAAATCAACAGTCGCTTGATGTCGGGACCCGACAGCGAAATAACAGCAAACACTCCGGCCGAGACGGCCGGGAACGGGCCGGCACACTGGCTGCCCGCATAAACAGCACACCAACCATCTCAACATTGACATGACATGTTGACCCGCTGGAGATTCTGACGAGTCGTCATTCGGCGCGGCCGGCCACCCGACGCAGCGCTGCCGTTTTTGTGGGAATTGAACAAGATGATTGAAGGCTCCGGCATCCGGATCCGGCTTCAGCGTCCGATTCCGGCTAATTTCACCCGAGAGCCAGTAAGCCGCGCAGCAACGGCAGGTCAGCCCTGGACCGGCGGGGGACAGGGGCTGAATCACCGGCGGCTGACGCTGGCCTATTGTCAGGATACGGCGAGAGGTGGGGTAGACATGGGGTGGGGGGGGGGGTGGAGGAACTGGATCACGAGTGGCTGGCGCTGTCCTGTTACCCGGGGACAACAGGAGACAGGAGCTGGATTAACAGCAGTTAGCGGCGGCTGGCGTTGCGCTACTGGTCGGATACAGCAGGCGACATGAGCTGGACCACCAGCAGTCAGCGGTCAGCGGAGGCTGGCGCTGCGCCACTGCCCTGCTACAACAGGCGACATGAGCTGGACCGCCAGCGATCAGCAGCGGCTGGTGCTGCGCTATCGCCTGGGTATGGCGACCACCGCGTACACAAACAAACAGCGGCGATCGATGCCGAGCCAACAATGCATCTTACCCTGCAGCTGTGCCAGGGAGTGCAGCGTGCTGGCGTTGCAGTTGACGTAGCCTGAAACAGAGGCGGACACGCTTCAGACATGGATACTTCTGATGTGAAATGGCAACACTGTGCTGACAGTACACCGGTGTTAAACTCGGAGAGGAAGCTGAGACTTTCCATGCCTACGGTCGGTAAGATTCGCTTTGGTACATCACATTTCATCTTTGCTTTACGTTAGTTGGATTAGCATTTTATTCAGGTATGCACGAAATGCACCGGAATGATGGTATCTGCCTGTACAGGTTTCGTGAGCACGGAACAGATCAGATTGACTCAACACATCCCGACAGAAGCACGCTGCCACTTGCCCGGTGTTTCCACATCAGAGCGAGCCAGTCTTGGGCACCAAACTGGCACTGGTATAGAAACACACACGACGCGAGCTGACCGCAGAATCAGCAGTGCAACATCCCGACCGCCAGCCGGCCGCACCGGGCTTTCCGGCATGAAAGAGCCGTCTACCGGGGGTGTGCGTGCCGACACCTGGCACGCGACCTGGCCAACACCCCAGATAACCCACACAGAACCATTCTGAGCGGCAAACCTCGCATGCAGATTCGCCGGCCGACGCGAGGCGCCGTCGCCCGATAGAGCCGCGTGTCTACCTAGCCGGCCGGCCCCACGCCTGGCAGACGGCCTTACAGGTGTGAAGTCCCGCGATGTGCCTGCCCGGGAGCCGTCCAGGAGCTGATCGGGTCGATGGAGACGGCGCCGTGTGTCTACCCTGCCGCCCCACACCTGGCCGACGGCCATACAAGGACATCTTCCATAGGTCTATGCCAGTGCACCCAAGAAACAGGTGCCTAATAATAAAGAACAGCTGGCATGAATGACCACTAATTGCAGCTTACAGGTTTTGAAGCACTAATGAAGTGAAAATTAAGCGGACATAATGAGAAGGAATTGATGGAGCTGGTGGAGGTGGCCGACACGGCCGCCGACACGGCCGCCGACCGAAGCGGTGACCGCGCCGGCAGCTGCAAGTACAACACGTTGGGCGGCTGGGGACAGGCCGACAGGCGACCCAGCTGACGCCCGGAAACATGGCAATTGTACTGTGACAGAGCAGAAGCGAGTCAGAATGGCAATGTGCCACTTCCTGCTCAGCGAACCTGGTCGACCATTGGCTGCCGGCGGCGAACGGTGGAGTGAAGCCCATACGGCCGACGCAATCACAGCCTAACTTTTCCTTTCGTGTGGCCTATAAGCCACACCGCCTAAATGACTTGCGGACGCACTTTGCGGCTGATATATTTGGGAAGTTGACTGTGACCATTATCCTCTGAGCGTGGCACTCGGGCGGACGCTAACGAACGGCTTCAGTAATTTGAGGCACGGCGCGCTGTCGAAGCTAGCTTGTCATCGCCGCCGCTTTATCGCCCGAACAATTGGACTGCGTGGGAGTCGAGCTACAGCGTCCCCCACCCCATCCCCCCTCCGCCCGCCGTCCCCGCTTTACTTCACGTGGATCGCACTGGACATCGCGCCACGTAGCCAGGGGAGCGGAGGGGAGCGGATGGGAGGGGAGTGGAGGGGGAGGCGAGGGGAGGGGCAGACGGCCGTCGCGCCGCTACAGACACCAGGGGACCGGGCACGCGCCCCATAAACGGGCGTTGGTTGGCGCCGCCGGCAGCACGCGCCAGCCGGGCTGTAAAGCGTGGCTGACGTGGCCGAGCCCGGCGACCCGGGCCGGGTCGCCGGGTGCCCGCACCACGGCGGCCAATATCGACGCGGCCGACACGGCCGGCCACGAACGCGCCGCTCCTGGTGCGACCTGCCGGCCGCCGCGCCGTCGGTCCGACCTCGCCGTAAACGCCCACACGGCCGGCGTCCAGCACGCAATACTTCGAACACGGGCGCCACGCAATGAGCGCCGGACAGAGCGAGAGGCGGAGCGGCGTCGGTATCGGCATCACATGTCTGCGGTTCGATCGATGTGCGCCAAGACGCCACACAATAGGTGGCCGGTATTGACCGACGACGGACGAGGGCAGTGGTGGTCGCCTTTCGTACGCAACTGCGGCCGCAGGCGGTGGGTCACGCCGAGTCGGTGCGGCTGGAGAACCGCCTGAACCGCGAGCCGGCGGGTTCGACGCGACCGCCAGTCGCACCAAGTCTGACATGGAGTCGTTCTGCTGCGCATGGGTTCCGTTCGTGGCAGGTCCTGAATTTGTGTCTTGTATATCCATCCCCACCGTTTCATCGGCTATTCCTGAGTGTGCTCGAGGAGAGTCTATATTGAGCGATTCCTCATCTGTCCTCGAAAATTGTTGGGTGAATTCTCGGCACGTTTCTGTATGGTCCTCAGTCAGTCCTCGGTTTGTCATCAATCAGTCCCCCGCATGTCCTCAATCAGTCCCTGGCTTACCATCAATCAGCCCTCCGTATGCGCTCAGTCGTTCCTCGGTTTGTTTTCAGTCTGCTCATATGCGACCCTGGCAAGGGGACACCGCTTTTGCCATGGCCGCGGCATCTATAAACAGGAGTGGTCGGCGAGACCCCGACACACAAGGCCGCCTCTTCAGTGACCGCACCCGACGCTCGGTCACTGTCAGACAACGCCCCGACAATGGTGTCGAACATCGCCCCGACAATGGTGTCGAATATCGCCCCGACAATGGTGTCGAACATGGCGCGCCGACACTACCAGTGTCGGACGGCACACCGACACCCGTCGGTTGGTTATTGGTTTTACGACACGTCGACCGTTGAGTCATGTAGCGTCGTCAATCTCTCACGCCGATTGGTCGCGGGCGAAGAGTAGCGACAACCGACACCCGTCGGAGTCTGGCGGCATCAGGGACTGGTCTTGACCATCGCCAGCATCGGCCTGCAATGTCTGCGGCGGCAAAACACCGGCCACGCAAACGGCAAAAACCTCCCACGGCGCTCATGCATTATAGGTGGCCGGGCGCACTGAGCAAATTACTCGTAATAGAGCAGACCCATTAGTGGAAGACAAAAATAGAAGTAAAGCACAAAAAGCCCTTTATCGGAACATCGACATTTAATTGTCTGGATGCGAACGACCATGACTTGTTTTATAATAATGATTGGAAGGAGGGTTCAGAAGCAAGGGAGTAGACAAAACGAGCCTGGAGTATGGCAAAAACCAGTCTAGAAGACTGATTTTCATGCAGCGTCATAGTTATTTTCAAATTATCCCCAACCGAGATAGAGAGACTGACCCCACGTCTATACTGCCACTAATAAAATTCCTATGGAGAAGTGCAACCACGCCCTTTTAGGAGAAAACGGATAACAGATCGATCTGACCCCACGTTCTCCACTGATTGATCTCTGTGAAAAATGCAACATTGCCTTTTTAAGAAACTGACACGTCTCAGCAAACAAGCCACATGAAATGCGCCGATGGATTATTATGTCCGTGTGTCCGGTCATCCGTCGGTCTTTTCTCAGCTCATCCATCAATATATCTCCAACATACCAGAATGTCAAGCTATCATTCTAATGATTGCGTAGGTGAATCTTGATACCAGTCTTGCATCGGATTATGCAAAATACGCTTCCAAAAACACATAATAAAGGGACTAAAGCAAAGTGAAAACCCTGTAGAGCATGGCAGATAGACGATGACTTCGCAATATTAGCATATATCCCCAGAATTAAGGAATTAAGCTATCCAACTTGATGAAGCCGGGGCTTCCAACTTTTCCACTTTGGTAGTCACCCTCTGTATACATACAAATACGAAGGGTACGAATTCACTTTGTCCATTACGATTGCATTTTAAACATGCTTGCTTACACCGTGACACAAAGTTCAATTGACATCACCACCGTATCTTGCAGCCTCATCACGTCATTGTATCACGTCATTGTAATCACATAATCAATCCACTTGCACAGACCCCCAGAACAACAATTTAGATGCGACCATCATTGTGTAAGAAAATCTCCAAGGCAGCTGCTCTGGATGGCACCAATTAATAAAAAGGTGATTGGGCAAACGCTGAAGGCATGCTGGCCTCAAAAAGTATCCGGCGTCCATTGAGCTCTCCACTCAGAGCGTGACCACTTCCGATGGACCCAGTCCCGGCATACTTCTTGCACTATCGAGTGCTTCCCGACGACTTAATGTCTCCAAACAAGGACCAAATCTGACACGAACAGCAAAACAGCATCAGTGCAACTTCACCAAGGACAGATAACAGGCATCCGGTGGCGAACAAGTTTTTCACATAACCCGAGCGGCAGCAGTAACCTACTGCGCTTCTGCTCAGCACAAAACAATAGGAATTGCATGATGAGACGAAGGCCTCTGTGCCACCTTCTCGAGTTAATCGTCGCGCCCGAGTAGCGGAGGCCCAGAGAGACGGCGCAAAAGAAACTGCCGGCGAGTCACGTGAGAGCGCAAGGCAATTGCATGAGGTGCTATCTGCCAGCAGTAAATTCCCCCACCTCCGCCAGACCGACTGGTGCGACTTGTCTCCTCGCATGAGTAATGTGGGCGGGGCTAGGTGGGGTTGAGTGAGGCGGGAAAGCAGAAGGTGTCAGCGTTCTGCATAGCAATGCTGAGTGACTCTCAACTGGGCCGCGTGATGGTGGTGAGTCGTTTTACCGTACGAACCGTCCGCGAGGAAAAACAATAAAATACGGTCCTCGGCCCAATTGCTTACCAAATTTGTATGGCGCGTAATAGTATAACGCGTGTGGCGCGTAATCGCTTGTAAATGTGACAGAGCTTCGCTAAAAAATTTAATGCTTCTATCGGGCACACATAAATATTGGGTTATAAATACATGCAACGATGGAATGTAAATAATGAAACTATAGTGGATAGAAACCGCATTGAGTTTACACACGAACAAAACAGAGAGAAAATCCAACAGCTGAATTAGCATGCAAAACAGTTTTGACAGATACGGCCAATTTTCCGATCAAAGACGTTCTATTTAAGCTTCTTCGGCATTCAACACATTTTTGTTTTGTTTCGAGGGACATGTAATTAATTGACCTGTGAAATGAAAAGCCCTTTGTAGAGACGAATAAGGCTTATAGCATTATATGGTCCTTTAGTTCTCCGGGCATGGCAAAGAGATGCATAGTAAAGTAAAAATTTTGCTAGGCTTAGCAGCGTCTTTACTGTCCAGGATAGTATTCAGCTAGTCGGTGCCAAAGCAAATCATGGTAACAACGCAATGTCACGAAAACACATGAAAAAAGAAAGGAAAATTCTAAATATTGCATTACGACGATGGCAAAGATGATACCAAGTGATAATTATACTTAGGTCTGGCAAATGGCAGGAAACTAAAATGAGCATTGTCTCACCGGACACCTATTTGCCAACTTTGAAAATGAGAGCAGACGTGTCGCGACCGAAGACATACCAAACATGACATCTCCTAGCTATGAGTAGTTCATTTCATTCTCAGTTTTTCTTGCGTTTGTTATATATGAAATAAATGTATCGCAGAACGTTGTCAAGCATTTATATTGTTTTTTTCCCATCAACCTTTATATGTTAGGGAACACATTGAAAAGCATAATCTCTACTGGCGATTTTACAGGTGAACAACACAACACCAGGCCAAGCGCCGCCTGCACAACTGAGTTCAAACGATCAGCGGACTCTAGCTGAGTTTTCAGTCGCATTACAATCGTTGGGGGGGGGGGTATGCTCATAATTCTTCCCCCACGCATATCGCGGGTCGAGGGTGAAAGCGTGCCGCATGGCACGAGCATAAAAACGACAGGTATTGATTGTTAGCGTCGGCCGTTGGAAACGGTGCCCCAGTGGAGGGTCAACGCACCCCACCCCGGCGCCGGCGGCGTACACGTCGACCGTGTCTGGCCGGTCAATTGCCACAACCCCGGGCCAACGGCGGTGTGATATCGCAGATCGCGTGACTCGACAGACCTCACGACCCGACAGACCCCACGACCCGACAGACCCCACGACTCGGCAGACCTCACGACTCGACAGACCTCACGACCCGACAGACCTCATGACTCGACAGACCTCACGACCCGACAGACCTCACGACCCGACAGACCTCACGGCTTGACAGACCTCACGACTCGGCAGACCTCACGACTCGACAGACCCCACGACCCGGCAGACCTCACGAGTCGGCAGACCTCACGACTCGGTAGACCTCACAACTTGGTAAACCTCACGACTCGACAGACCTCACGGCTCGGCAGACTTTATGACTCGGCAGACCTCACGACTCTGCCGACTTCGTGCACACACACAGCAACTGAAATTTATTGAACATTTTGCCGGCACGCTCTGCCTTCCAGGGCACACTACTCCACCGGACGGGATCGGATTGCGGCGCCCAACTGCCGCTGCCGCCAGACAGGCGGCGCAGCTATCCGGCGGCCAGATCCGAAAACATTGCCGACTCACGAGCGAGCCGGCGGCGTTGTTTGCTGGGCGGCACCCAACCTCCGTCGGCCCATTATCGAACGAACGGGAGTCGAGTCGCTGACGACGAGGTCAGAGGCAGAGCGAACGACGGAGAGAAGAAAGAAGAGACGGGGAGAAGAGATAAGGGAGGAGAAGGGAGCAAGGAGCAGGGAGGAGAAAGGAACAGGGAGCAGGAAGAAGGAAGCAGGGAGAAGGAAGCAGGGAGAAGGAAGAAGGGCGGACAAGGGAGAAAGGAGACGGGAGAAAAGAAAATGAGAAGGGAGGGGATGGAGACGGAGGTGGGGGGGGGGGTGAAGAGGGGAGGGAGACGAGAAGGGAGGGAGAGAGCGCGGCCGCCAAGATAACGTCAATCGGTTGTGGCCGCCCTCCTACGGCTTCGCCGCATCGTGAGCGTCGCTGGCGGCCGGTGCGCGCGGTGTTGGCCGGCTTCCTGAGCGATGAGCAGGGTGGCTGTCGAGGAAATGGCGTGGCGTCGCGCCAGTGTTCTGGCCGGCTCGAGCCGGAGCCCACCGACACGAGGTCGGTATGGGGCCGACATCGAGCCGGCATGGGGCCGACATCGAGCCGACATGGGTCGACATCGAGCCGACGCCGGCGCAGCATCCCGTCCAGTTCCAATACCAGGCGCCTAAAACGGCGCTAGACGAGCGGGGAGGTGTCAAAAGCGCAGCGCAGTCGAATGCATGTGGACAGTCACATGTGCATTCCCTGAGTTTTTATACAGCCACGCGCCTTCAAGTACATATGCAGAGCTAACGTGATTTCGGATGCGAAACGTTCACCAAGCTGCATTACTAAAAGCAGGAATAAAGAGCCGCCATCCCTCCACCGTAACACTAAGCAGTCGCGACGCCACTCAGCGATACGGGGACGGACGGAGGTCGCCGGCTGCGGGCTGCGACATCCATCGTCAGCTGCCGGCGGCAGGCAATGTCTCACATCACTTTCTCTGAACCAAACATGGATGCGAAGGCCGTTTCGGCTTCGCGAAGCCAAGCTTTTGGTGGCATTGGCTTCGGTTTTGACTTCGTGTCATCTTAAACTGCTGGCTTGGGGGACGAGTAGTCTAGGGGTAAGATGCTCGTCTCACAATCTAAAGATTGTGGGTTCGAGTCTCACTTGTCGCTGCTCTTCGCCCGCGACCAATCGGCGTGAGAGATTGGCGACACTATGTGACTCAACGGTCGACGTGTCGTTAAACCAATAACCAACCAAACTGCTGGCTTCGGCTTCAGATTGGGCTTCGCGATGTAAAAAAATGGCTTCGGTTTCGTGACATTTTGAACTGCTGCCTTGGGCTTCCACTTTAGCGTCGTGGCATTAACTTAACTTAAACCATAAGCCTGACTTCGTGTGTTCTCACTAAACGGTATTTGAAATATGGGGAAATTGTGTCGAAATGGATTTGTTCTCCCTAGTATCCTTACACATTCGCATTCTAGTTTTACGAAATGCTCCTCTCCATAGGATCTCCTCTAAAAATAGTACCTGTTCTCCCGCCTGGGTCCGCTTCTCCCTCGGTCAATACTCACTTTCCATTTCTTTAACATTTATATGATGATCGCATGACTGGTGGTCGGCTCTGCAATTGCCAATGGACTTCCTGAACTTCAAGTCAAAATTGCTGAGTACGACGGTATTCTCTGAGCGACTGTAAATGTCGCCATCATTTCTCAAGTTCAGAAATATTGGACTCCGGCTTTACATGACTAAAACGATTGGTTTTGGCCACACTTCAAATTGGTTAGAGTTCAACGGAATCAGCATCGCGAAGCCACGTTTTAGCCACGCATTAGATTCGACTTCAACTTGATACTTTTTCCGCCGTTGGATTCGGCTTTGACTTCCGTGGTATGTTCACCTGCATTTTTTGGCTGCGGTTTCGACTTTGGCTTCGGCTTCCAAGCCAATATTCGGCTCGGTTTCGTTCCCATGTCTGCTTTGAACAAAGATGGTGGATACTTCAGGAGAAATATTGTGATGAAAGTCGGTGAAATATCAAAATGAAAAGGGTAGACCTGGCTCTGACTGGACAAATACGAACGTGAAATGCTGCAGCACAGTCGAGAGCTGTTGGAAGTTTAGTTATTGGAAGCTAAGTTATCTAACTCTGAGTGAAAAATAAGACATGGAAAAGCTGTAACAAAAAGGTTATTACAGTTCCAAAAAATGTACGGTAGGGCCGGACTGAGCCGCTCAGGTGAACTTTCCTACCACATACACGGGAATACACTAGGCCGGACCTTGCCCTCCCTCGTAATCACCCTCGAACCGATTACCGTTCCCGGGTCTGACGAAACTCAGCACCCAAGACCGAAATTTCACATAGGGCAAAGCAGCCGAGTGAGATTAGACTCGCCGCCGGCCTCCGGTCGGCACAGCACTCCCAGTCGCATGCGAGCAACTCACACGTGCACACCAAATGACAAGCACGGCCGTGTGTGTGCGTCGGCGGCGGGTTGGCGAACTCCTCACCCACCTCCAGGATCAAAGCGGCGGGGACGCGACACGCGTCCGGCCGTCGAACCTTCCGGAAAGGTGCCGTCTCCAGCACGCCCGTCAATTAATAAGGAGCGCGTCGCCGCACGGCACGTTCGCCGCCCGGCTGGGAAGTGCGCGGCCTCTTCAATGGTGTCGGATCCAATCGACCGGAGCCGGCAGCGCGCCGGTCGTCATCGGGGCGCGAGACTTGCGATTACGTCACCGGCGTGCATGCCGTTTCCGGGAATGCTGACCGGGCGCCGGCGGCAAGCGCGAAGTGAATCACCCACAACGGCAGCAACCTGGCCGGCGCCATCACGGAGTGGTGCGCTCCGGACGTCAGCTGGGTCACACGTGTCAGTGGACACGCAGGTCGCCCACATCGCTTGCTGTACCTTTAGCCGCATGCGGAGCATGGAGATATTCGGGGACGCGTGTGCATCACCACCGTAAAAATGTAGATTGTCTAGGCATGATGCACCACCAGTGGAATCAATGGACTGCTAATGATTCATAATTCACATGCATGACGTAATGCCGCACGACTTCAGTGTTACACTAGCCGCATTCACTTTTGAAGAGCGAGCATTCCGGCGATGCTGAGTTACCTTATAAGAAGCTATATATTATTAAAACCACACTTCAGCGTCTAGCACTCAGAAAGTAGCTGCCATACATGGAAAATGACAGTGAGCATAAACAACCTGAAGGCGTGCCAGACACATTTCAAAACTTCATCAGCTTGTCTGCACTGCAATATATATATATATATATATATATATATATATATATATATATATATATATATATATATATATATATATATATATATATATATATATATATATATATATATATATATATATATATATCTATATATATATACAGGTATATATATATGCATAAATATAAATATATATATACACATATATATAAATATAAATATATATATATATATATATATATATATATATATATATATATATATATGTATATATGTATGCATGTATGTATGGATATGGATACGATCTTCACTGCTGGGCGCAGTTGACAGTCCACATGGTCTATGCGTTCCGGTTGTCAGGCCCGGGACGTGGCTGTGTCGAGCGACACCACCGGCCCCCGACGATCTTCGCACGGGTCTTCTGGTGCGGTCGATGCTATTCGCGTCGACAGGCGTCGTTTGTGCTGGCAGCCGGCTCGAATGCCTGTCGCGGGTCGCGTGTGTAGCGCGTCCCGGGCCGGCCGCAGTGGAGCGGCGCCGCGATTCAGACGCCAGGCGCACGCAGCACAAAACAAAACACACGCTGATGGTGCGGAGCGACGGACGGCGCGGGGAAAGGTCGCGCGCGCCGCACTGCCGGCGACTGCGGCCACCTCCGCGGCTGTAAACGCCGCCGCGGAGGTCGAGACGCACTGGTGGCGCAAGTCTGGCCGAGGCTCCCGCTCACGGAGGATGGCGTAACGTCCGGCGCTCGCGGCCGCCACTGACAGCAGCGAGCAGTGATCGTCGGACAGACTTACCTGAGCGTCAATGAACAGTCATCGCGAGACATAGGGCGCAGTTTGGGAGCGGCCCGCAGTGACCCAGTGCCGCGGTGCGCCACTTACTTGGATCGCCCGAGCCTCGCACGATGTCGTTCAGGTAGTGCTCCAGCGTGCGCATGCTGTCCAGCGGGCTGGCGCCGTTCGCCGGGCAGAAGCCGTTCCTCTCCTGTGGAAGAAGGCCGAATCAGTGGAGGCGCCGGCCTGCGGATCGGTCTCAGACGCGCCCAACCTGCCGCCGCCAGCTACAACCAGATCGGAGCTGCATTGAAGTCGGTCGTATCACGCAGTGGGCGTTAATTAAGCCGGCGGCGGTCGGACCCGGCCATGAGAAGGTGGTGCATTGTGTATTGACGCGGCGCCGGCCGGCTATTTCTGTGCTGGCTCCGCGGTGGCCGGCTGGGGGC
This sequence comes from Ashinkailepas kermadecensis, assembly GCA_034440615.1. NCBI lineage: Eukaryota > Metazoa > Arthropoda > Thecostraca > Neolepadidae > Ashinkailepas > Ashinkailepas kermadecensis. Next base: position 57,809 of record JAOTOM010002137.1, read on the forward strand.
CCGGCAGCCGGCATCCCGGCACCACGACTTTTTTCCTCCGCTGAAGCAGGCGGCCGTCGGGCGGCGGCCCGTAATCTGGCCACTCGCGCTCGCTGCGAGAGGTCCAGCTTACCGCCTGAGCCACTCGAAATCCGCAACCAATTCCCGGACTAGCCGGCGAAAAACGGAAGCCTACACAATTTTGCCGCTCGGACGAACCTGGCCGACGTGGGCTGGTGTGGCGGCGAGTTGGATTTTTTTTTTCATCTGACCCATTTCAGAGATTGGATTCTTTGGGAGGTACGGGAATACAGATCGACTGGAAACCAAAAAGAAATTACCTCATATCGAGTAGAAGAGAAATCACGTTTTCAGACATCTATTTCCTGAACCGACCACGACACACCAACTTCCCCGAACTCAAACATACTATAGAAACTACGAATGAGCATTGACTAGCACGATGCACAGTATCTGGAGACATTTCAATCCACCTGAAATATAGCAAGAATCAACTTTGAGCACCTCTTGATATATTGCCTACTCTGAATAAAATCTGTGCATTTAACCTCATATCGCGCGATGAACAACGAGCATTGCAACACAAACGGGGGGAAGAACAAATAAATCCCCAGATGGCAGCTGACTTCACACGGAACATCGTGGCATTGGGTAAACCTTGCTCCAAACTGCGCAACCAACCGACCAATTGCCTCTCGCAACAGAACGCAACCTGAACAGCTCCAACACTGCTCCAACACTGCCACAACACCGTCAGCACCCCACGGGCAAACCAGGACCCACTCTACTACTGCCACAACACCGCCAGCAGCTCACGGAGAAACCAGGACCCGCTCCAGCACTGCCACAACACCGCCAGCAGCCCACGGAGAAACCAGGACCCGCTCCAGCACTGCCATAACACCGTCAGCAGCTCACGAGCAAACCAGGACCCGCTCCAGCACTGCCACAACACCGCCAGCAGCTCACGGAGAAACCAGGACCCGCTCCAGCACTGCCACAACACCGCCAGCAGCCCACGGAGAAACCAGGACCCACTTCTAGCACTGCCACAACACCGCCAGCAGCCCATGGAGAAACCAGGACCCACTCCAGCACTGCCACAACACCGCCAACAGCCCACGGAGAAACCAGGACCCGCTCTAGCACTGCCACAACACCGCCAGCAGCCCACGGAGAAACCAGGACCCCCCCTCTAGCACTGCCACAACACCGCCAGCAGCCCATGGAGAAACCAGGACCCACTCCAGCACTGCCACAACACCGCCAACAGCCCACGGAGAAACCAGGACCCGCTCTAGCACTGCCACAACACCGCCAGCAGCTCACGGAGAAACCAGGACCCGCTCTAGCACCGCCACAACACCGCCAGCAGCCCACGAACAAACGGAACATACGTGACTGGACTTTTGTTCGGCGATGGGAACGCGGTAAACCTTCCCAAATATCTACTGGTAGTAATAGTAGGGAGCAAAACGTTGGTGAAAAGCGTGATGGTGAAGAGGGGAAAGATGCGTTCGTGAAGGTGAAAGATGCAAAAACTTGCTCATGGATGCGTCTGCCAATCGTAAGCCATTTTGGGGTGACGTTCCAGCACAGTGATAGACAATGAAGGGTGCAAGAGCAGTACATAGTCCGGAATAGAACAGTTAATACCGTCCAGAATAGAATATCAGGGTCTACAAAACTACATGTGTCAATCGGCACGACTCAATCGTTTGGAGAGAAGATCTGCTGATCCGTCTCGCAGGGGCGGACTGCAATCGAGACGCAAGTAATCGCACCCCGCCCTGCGCGCCCACCATATCGCGTTACAACGTAAACAAACCAATCAACAATACGCCCGCCTCTCATTCTGTTTCGCCGGATTTGTGTTCCCCTGTAAACAGCGCTATAACTGCTATCAACCAAAACTATCAGCGTTCGAAGGGCAAGTCCGGACGCAGCCAACGACTGTGTTGATGTTTTCGGGACGTCTGCCCACAGGTCTGTGCAGCTATACGAGCCCCCACGTCCACACCAAGGCGACGGCACGTGATGATGATACAAAGGATGGGTACTATGGAGACACGAGTCGATAAGGACAAGTGCTGCGCCGGACCGTGATGATGATACAAGGGATGGGCACCATGGAGACACGAGTCGATACGGAGGACGAGTGCTGCGCCGGACCGTGATGATGATACAAGGGATGGGCACTATGGAGACGAGTCGATACGGAGGACGAGTGCTGCGCCGGACCGTGATGATACAAGGGATGGGCACTATGGAGACGAGTCGATACGGAGGACGAGTGCTGCGCCGGACCGTGATGATACAAGGATGGGCACTATGGAGACAAGTCGATACGGAGGAAGAAGGGCGCCGCGGGCCGGTGCCGATACACGGGATGGGCACTATGGAGACGAGTCGATACGGAGGACGAGTGCTGCACCGGACCGTGATGATGATACAAGGGATGGACACTATGGAGACGAGTCGATACGGAGGACGAGTGCTGCGCCGGACCGTGATGATACAAGGGATGGGCACTATGGAGACGAGTCGATACGGAGGACGAGTGCTGCGCCGGACCGTGATGATACAAGGGATGGGCACTATGGAGACGAGTCGATACGGAGGACGAGTGCTGCGCCGGCCCGTACCGATACGGAGCACGGACGTCGTGCGAAGGAGACGGCACGCGCTGATAGAGGACGGGTGACGTGAGGTGTACAGACACGCGCTGATCCATAGGACTGGTGTATGATAGGGACACAGCACACGCTGATGGGGAGGACGGGTGTCGTGATACGCACTAGCATGCGCTGATAGAGACTGGTGCCGTGACAGCACACGCTGATAGAGGACGGGTGTCGTGAGACGTACCAGCACGTGTTGATACAGAGACTGATGCCGCGACAGGGAGACAGCACACGCTGATACAGAGGACGGACGCCGTCACGCAGAAGCCGTCACGCGCTGATACGACACGCAGTGACACTGTATCGCTGTGATCGCACCGAGGCGCCGGTGGGTGGCGCACGGCACCTGTGTCTTCCACATCAGCAGAACGGTCCAGCGACACGGCCGAGACATGCGTGTTGGCGGCTACGCGCTGTGATGATGATGATGATGAATTGGAGCTTAGAGGCGTTTGGGCTACGCGCTGTGAAGTCTGGCCCGTTGCCCCCAGGTGGTTGGTTATTGGTTTTTCGACACGTCGACTGTTGAGTCATATAGCGTCGCCAACCTCTCACGCCGGTTGGTCGCGGGGGAAGAGTAGCGACAGGTGAGACTCGAACCCACAATCTTTCGATTGTGAGACGAGCATCTTACCCCTAGACCACTCGTCCCCTGCCCCCAGGTGGTAATACCGGCTTGTTCCAGTGAAATTGCTCATTTCGGCCCATACATCGACCAGCCCGTGGGCGTCCTCGTCCCCTTCACTTGGCACGCCCATGATATAGTCGCATCGCCCGGATATGGTGGAGTAGTAGTGCCACAAAAGGTCGGGTTGGGCTGCACAATTGTGCTATATTGCGAGCCCCTGTTGCCAATTGCATTGCACTGCATTGTACCCAACACTGTATAGCCAAGACCAGCGATAAAAACCAAGGTCCTATGGCAGTTCAGTGGCTTCAGCTATCAGCAATCCAATGCTGTTATACGCATAAAGTCACATCTTCTACTGGTGTTGCAGTCAACTGGGATATTACGACCAACATTGATCCACGGCGTTTTATTCAGTAGTTGAAATAAATTTAGCCTGCAAAGCCCACCCCTGAAATTTATGTCTGTAATAAACAGCTGGCTTTAATTGAAAACCGTTCAGAGCTGTTTGTAAACAACCAATCCACCACCAATACCGTCAGAACAAAGCGACAGATTGTCACTAAGCCTGAAGCAGCGGCCCGATTAATTTTTTGTATCCATCCAAGCACTTCCAAATTAATTCCGGAACAGTCGGTGAGCCGCCACCCACATTTCACCACCAGAGCGTTCCATCATCTGCCGAGGAACTCCGCAGCAAGCCATTGAAAGGATCAGCTGAGCGGCCGACGCAGCGGGGAGGGGCGAGAGCAGCCAATCGGCGGTGGCGGCGCCGTTTTCGCTCGCATACTCCGGCCGCGGAGCAATCCAGTGCGCATGGGGGCCGGGAGACTGTCACCGCCGCTGGCCTGCTGCCACGAAGCGCCCACGAAGCGCCCACCAGGACGCCCACACAGCCGGATATGGAGAGCAATGGTCGGCGACGCCGACCGGAGTCGTCCCTCGCGCACCACACTACCGGGTGGGCGAGGCGGCGCGCCGTCCAATTAGGCATACGCCCCATCCATTATGTGACGGACCCGATGGGAAATCGTCACAGCCGGTCGGCGCCGTCGGCGGCCGGACGAGTCAACCGGGCACGGCGTGCCACGCGCCCTCGCCCACCTCTGCCGGTCAGCACAACCGGCGGCCGGACGAGTTAACCGGACACGGCGCGCCACGCGCCCTCGCCCACCTCTGCCGGCGGCCGGACGAGTCAACTGGGCACCGCGCACCACGCGCCCTCGCCCACCTCTGTCGGCGCCCTCGCCCACCTCTGCCGGCGGCCGGACGAGTCAACTGGGCACCGCGCACCACGCGCCCTCGCCCACCTCTGCCGGCGGCCGGACGAGTCAACTGGGCACCGCGCACCACGCGCCCTTGCCCACCTCTGTCGGCGCCCTCGCCCACCTCTGCCGGCGGCCGGACGAGTCAACTGGGCACCGCGCACCACGCGCCCTCGCCCACCTCTGTCGGCGCCCTCGCCCACCTCTGCCGGCGGCCGGACGAGTCAACTGGGCACCGCGCACCACGCGCCCTCGCCCACCTCTGCCGGCCAGCACCACCGGCGGTCAGAGTTAGCTGACTGGACGACGCCAGTTTATCGCCGCCAGTTCCGGCGCATAACGCGCCGTGATGGTCGCCGAACGGCGCACGACAACGCTGACGCGGCATAATTCAATACGCGACGCCGCGGCCGTATACCAGTGCGGCTCCTGTTCGCCTCGACGGGGCGCCGATACGCAACGACTCTGCGTTGACGGCAAGGCGCGAGCGCGGGGAGCCGGGCCGATAAATCGATGTGACGCGGGGGACGGGCCTGCGCGGCGCCGCCAGAGAAATGGGATCAGTGTGCCGGCGACAGGTTCTTGACGAATCATTCGGGTCATGATCGATGGCCCGATAGGCGGCCAGTCTGACCGCGCGTGGGACCGGCGCGTCGCACTTGTCACCTGAATGTCGCTGCTGCCGATGCCAACGGTCCGGCCGAGAACATTTCCATGAAGAGAACCGGTTCGGAACAGGGCCGGTGTGCGGCCAGTCGTGTACCGGCAGTGAAGTGCCGCACGGCCGCACGCGCCGCGACAGACGCCGGGTGTCAGCTGACCGCGCGGCCGCCGCCACGCCCCCAGCGCCGACGGTCGCCGCGCCGCGGCCGCCGCACGTCGGCCAGACGACGCCGCGGCTGCGTGCTGCACCGCGCCCATTTGGCGACCCATTTGGCAGATTGCCGCCCCGCCGGCGCGTATATCGCGCGTGCCGCGTATGCCGATCGCCGACGTGCGTGCCAGCGCCGGCGGCGCTCGCCAAGGAGCCGGCTCGGCAGGCGGCGCCGCCGACCGGCGTCGATGAAAGCCGACTAACAACACGGACGCCACCTGAATATCCAATGGTGGTGGCGCTCCGAACACATGGGCACGCCGTTTGCCAATCAATTCGCGAACATCACTTGTTCAGTCGTCCATCAACTGAGGCGCGGTGCCCCGGCAGCCGCCTATTGAGTCCATCGTACAGCTTCACCGTGGGCACCCCGAACAAGTGTGTCACGTGCATTGCAATGCCGTGCTGGAGCACATCCGTGGCGTCACTCCTGACCTCTACATTGACGATAGAAGTCGTGCAATGCATCACATATATCGTCCGTAATGTGGCAGGGTACAATACGTGTGTGACGCCATCGATCCACGGAGCGAATGCATGTTCACCTGTCAGCACGAACAGCTGCACACAATCAGACATGCTTCACTGGAAAGCCTTGCATCACAACAGAGCAGAGGACAAAAACATTAAACGCAAGTTTGGCCTAGAATTGTCATGGAACTCGAACAAGCTGTCATGGAACTAGAACGTCATGGAACAAGCTGGCTTTCACCAATGTCCATTGGCGCTCCGAAAATATGGACCAACGTTGATATGCCCATTAATTTCCACTACTAGAAGTCCACAAATAAATCAGCGGATTACCATCAGTTAATTGCCTTATTAAAATCAAAGCAGCCCGAAAGTTGGTCAGGGTGCCGATACAGGATAAGGGTGAGATCCTGTGCCATATTTTTGCAAAGCCTTCCCCCCCCAACCCATCAAACAACCGTACAATGTCGTACAAAACTGCAGATAATAGTTAGTGGCTGCCAGTGGCTCTGCTATTGCTCCTGCGGCGCAAGAAGTATTTACTGTAAACTTCAGGCGAAAACAGCATCATAAGATATTGTAGCATAGTAAGACAAGCCAGCATGGGAGCAACGCATACGGTTTTTCGCGTGTTTTATCCTATGTTCCAACATGAAGGAACATGATGGAAGATGTCCGTTGCACAGATGATTACAAATGTACTCATGGATAGCAAAACAACGATTTCTTGTTGTCGTCGTTCTTGTCGTCAGGCGAAAACAGCATCATAAGATATTGTAGCATAGTAAGACAAGCCAGCATGGGAGCAACGCATACGGTTTTTCGCGTGTTTTATCCTATGTTCCAACATGAAGGAACATGATGGAAGATGTCCGTTGCACAGAGGATTACAAATGTACTCATGGATAGCAAAACAACGATTTCTTTCCGCCGTGAAATAATAATTAGAATATGACATGCACATCTTTGTCACCACTAAACTTGTCCGGTGGACAGCTGGATTTGTCGCCACTAAACCTGTCTGGTGGACAGCTGGATTCGTCACCACTAAACTTATATCTGGTGAACAGCCAGAGGTCACGTGACTGGGGCAATAACCAGCAGACATCCTTTAAAGATAAAAAATTGAAGATTTCTTGGGAAAAAACACGCACATTTTAAAGTCATGTAAACATATATGACAAGAAAGAATCATCGCGTATGTCGATATCTCGACTGTACCCCCAAATATTCAAACGAAAGGAAATTAACGTCAAAGGACGATTTTTTTCCAATTGATTTCGTGAAACTAGTATTTGATGCTATTGCCATCGAAATTTGCAGGAATAAATTACAAACATTCGCCTTTAATGAGGTCACCGTGATTTTCGAATGACAATGCTTCATTACCAAAAGGTTGAATTTCGATGTTGCAGCTCGTACATGCAGTGATGGGTCTCACAAAAAGGCTGTTGATTGGGGGAGTACACATAAATTGATATCAGGGAAATACGATATATATTTAGTTGTTCTATGAGGATCCAACATGACGCCTAAACAGACACCGAAAAGTTAAATTTTGATTGTTCAGCTTATCGATGCGTTGTAGGGTATGGAATGAGAACTGTAGACGTTAGCAGTGCAAATTTTGGCTTGCATGACAATACAACACGTAAGTTTCCACAGCCAAATCGGACGCGGTAGCATCCAGTGCCGCGCACAGATGTCGCCAGGCCCGGATTCAGAATTCTACGAATGGGAATGCGAACATGGACGCTAACCAAACCGCTCGCATTTGTGATGTACAATCATACTTAATATTTAAAGGTGTACGTAACTAATGATTTGGTATTTCCATGCAACGCTGCCGAGTGGCCCTTACGTTGTGGCGACGCGCTGCTTCCTTGTCATCACCGATATCCACGGGTCATATTCTGCGTGTCGCCTGACGTACGGACCATCAAAATTCACCACTGCGTGGCTGGTAGCTAACCTGAACTGCTCGCGCGACAGCACTCATCTTGCCGTTTGATTAGCATCGTAATCAAACCATAGTGTCCACCAAGATCTACCAAAAACTACCCCAACGGGCAGCCAACTGCCTGGCTTGGGCTGCAACGGCCCGGACGTCCGTTGTCCGTCTGTGAACACTGAGGAGCCAGCCTACCAAAAGTCCTGCGTCGCTACGCTTCCGCCATTCCAAATAAACACGTGGGCAAAGCGTCGTTTGAGCCCTGAGCAAAGTACACCGAACGTAATCCGCGCGAGCCGGACCGGCAACACAGCCGTCAGTGGGACACCAGCCGCACGCGAGCGCCGGCTCAGCCGTGGCCGCGCCGTCACGGGGCGCGGGCCCCCGCCATCCGCCAGGCGGCGTCCGTTACACGCGCCCGCCGCCACGAGACGTCCCATGCACACCGCCCAAAGTGGCGCGCCCGTGCCGCCAGCGTCGCGGCCGGCGGTGTCGCGCGGCGGCGGCGGCGGCGGCGGCGGCGGCGCGCGTTATCTGTCGGGCGCCCGGCCGTGCCGACCAGCGGTCGATAGTGCGCCGGCTGCATCACGTGCGTGGCGGCGTCATGAGCGCCGCCGCCGCCGTGCACCAGGTGACACGTGGTCGCCAGGCACCGGGCCGCACCGGCCGCCGGCCGGCGCGTGCACGCCGCTAAGTGTGCCGTCGCATGTGCCGGCGCCACCCGGCCGCCCCTGCGCGCATGCGATTACTGCCGGAGCGGTGGGGCCCGGCGAGCGGTCAGTCGGCCATGTCGCGCAGCAGCGTGCTGAGTCGGCCACGTCACTCACAACGCCCGCGACGCTCACCGGCGTGCGCAGATGGAGCTATCTTATTCTGAAAAAAATATACAATTTGCGTGATACTGCTCTAAGACCACTTATTGTTTCCTACCTCGAATTTTCAGAGAAAAAAATGTCTTCGATTTTTATATTACGATACTGTGGAAAGGAAACCGAAAAGAGAATTACACCACTGAAAGAACACTGCGAAGATAAATTGGGATATAAAAATGGTCCACCATTGATTGGTCTGCTTCCTTACCAAATATTATTGTTTGGTGTCGCATGCGGGAAAGTGCCATGTTCGTCCAGTTTCACCGATTTCCATCCCACCATCATTTTTAAATGAATAATTTTCGTCTCTCAAGCCTCGGTTCAAAATAACCTTTGGACCCTGTACACATGTCCCAAATACGATAAGCGATGTATGTGAAGTATGCTGACCATACGGTTACTGTGGTCAGGCGTTTAGGAGTTGGTAGAGTTGTGGGCAGCGTTTAGTACGTCGCAAGTGGATAGGCATAGCGATGTTAGCATTATATAAAACGGTTCAGATCCCAAATTTATCGCGGGTGGCAGCCACCCGAGCCACCTTTGTCCTTACGCCTCCGACTTGACAAATGTTGTTTCTTTACGTCATCCACGGCGTCACAGTGAATCATTACCACTCCCCCTCCCCGCTACTTAGTGCCCAATGCGCTCAGCAGAGCGACGTGAGGAAGATCGACACTGCTGCTGTTTTGGCTCTAGTCGCCGCGCCATCATCCGTCCGTAATCAGCGATGCAGACGACAGGCATCTTGAGCGCACGCCAGCCGGCAGGCCGATTACACGACACGTAAGTCAGGCCGTGCCCGGCTGCCAGACATGGTGTCGCCACCGTGGCCGACGGTCACTGGTCAGAGCCGTGCCCAGTGCCGACGTTCGACGGCAGGCCACGCACTGACGCGTCAGGCCGACCGCATGTCAGGCCGTCCCCGGCTGCCAGAAATGGTGTCGCCACCGTGGCCGATGGTCACTGGTCAGAGCCGTGCCCAGTGCCGACGTTCGACGGCAGGCCACGCACTGACGCGTCAGGCCGACCGCATGTCAGGCCGTCCCCGGCTGCCAGAAATGGTGTCGCCACCGTGGCCGATGGTCACTGGTCAGAGCCGTGCCCAGTGCCGACGTTCGACGGCAGGCCACGCACTGACGCGTCCGGCCGACCGCATGTCAGGCCGTCCCCGGCTGCCAGAAATGGTGTCGCCACCGTGGCCGATGGTCACTGGTCAGAGCCGTGCCCAGTGCCGACGTTCGACGGCAGGCCACGCACTGACGCGTCAGGCCGACCGCATGTCAGGCCGTCCCCGGCTGCCAGAACATGGTGTCGCCACCGTGGCCGATGGTCACTGGTCAGAGCCGTGCCCAGTGCCGACGTTCGACGGCAGGCCACGCACTGACGCGTCAGGCCGACCGCATGTCAGGCCGTCCCCGGCTGCCAGAAATGGTGTCGCCACCGTGGCCGATGGTCACTGGTCAGAGCCGTGCCCAGTGCCGACGTTCGACGGCAGGCCACGCACTGACGCGTCCGGCCGACCGCATGTCAGGCCGTCCCCGGCTGCCAGAAATGGTGTCGCCACCGTGGCCGATGGTCACTGGTCAGAGCCGTGCCCAGTGCCGACGTTCGACGGCAGGCCACGCCACTGACGCGTCCGGCCGGCTGATCTGGAGGGAACAACAGTTTTCGGCAGCGGCAAACTCTGGTCGACCGACGGACCAAGTGTCTCAAGTATTTAAAAATGTAAGGGATTTAAAGCGAGCTGGACCTTAAACATGCACTGAAGCAAACTTCCCTGAACACAAGGTGTATAATATTTGCCAAAATCCTGGTTCTTATCGACTTGGGTTGAACAGGCAATCACGGGCCACGGCCGTAGTGTTCCCCCTGTTCGAGGTCCACCAACGAATCACATGACGGCCTTCACGATTCCGGCCACCAATGCATTAGTCTTACGCCGGAACCTGATCGAAAGCTTTCACCATATGAGGCGCATTGTTCGGTAATTATCCAGACTCGAACTCACAATGCCAAATACTGTCCTCAGTTACACCTAAAATACGACGGAGGACGGTACAATTAACACAAGCCACGCTTGCAAGCTTCCATTGACTGAATAGCTGCCAGTGCCATGTCGAGCATTGAATTACAATGTAGACATAAAGGTCATATGGAAAAATGACGAGGATATTTCAACCGGGGTCAATAACCATGGCTGCACAGCATAGGGCAGGCACACGATCAGTTTGTTTGTAAACAGTGAGATATGTTTGTTACTCTAAAGGTGTTGGCAACATTTGTACGACACGTGCCTTCGTTGCGGTAGATTTGATGAACAAATACGTCGTTTACCGTGTGGCGACAGGACGGCATACCCACAGGCCACCCAGCATGTCGTTGATGCATGTGCGACCCACTGATAAACGCATCGTTGCGTTCCCACATCGTAGCGACCACGTATTCGGTCCAGGATAGGCCGAGTTGTAGTGAACTACAGTCGAGTGGGGTGTACGACGAGCTATAATCTATGGTGATATTGCACCGGACGGGAATCCTCGTCGCCGCTTTACTACTCTTTGGACTAACATCGGTGTCTCCATCAATAACTGATAAAAGGCCACGTTGCCACATGCATGCAATTACGTCCCACGATGGATGCAAAATCGGTTACAAGACACAGTAACATCCAAGGCTTGAAGCTTCCCAAAAGCGGCTCTGGTAACGGCCAGAACGCCACCGTCGAAAAGACGACAGTTTTCGTCGACCTGTGTCGGCACTGTCACGACACGTAAGACCCGGAGAGCCGACACGCGACGGCGCGTGCGGCAGTCGGCCCCGTGTCGACCAGTCGGCACCGCCGCGTACCGCGGCGCGCACGGACCGCGTCCCGGGAGCATCGCGGCCGACGTGCGGAGCACCGTCAGCCGGGCAGGCCGGCCGCCGCCGGGTCGAAGGATACCGCGGCCGGCCGCGCCGAGCGACGACCAACTGCGTCGGAGCGGGCGCGGTGGGCGGCTGCCAGCGGCGCCGTGCCAACAGCGGCGCCGGCAGAGCGTTACGCGTGCCGGCCGCCGCCGCCCGATCGATGCCATACACGCAGTGTGACCCGCGCTCCTTCGCCCCAGCCGGCCGCAGGACATGACTAATTCGCCAGGCGGTACGTGTTCGCCACGCCACCGTACAGAGACGCGCGCCAGTCGAGACAGCCGAGCCAAGCCAACACGACGGCCATGCGAGCGCGCCACCAGAGCCGCCCGCCCGGCCGGCCGCGCCGAGTCTGGCCGCCCGCCGACCGGCGTCCGTTCGTGCACGTTCGCCCGATCACCCCACCTGGCCAGCCCGACCGACGTGGTGTCCATACGCCGTCTGGCCGGCCTCATTCAATGCCGGCTGTACACAGCACAATTGGCCCGACGTGGGTCCGGTGTCGGCCCGATATTCGTGGGGTATCCATCGGGTGTCAGCCCGGTGTCCGTTGGATGTCGTCCGGGTATCCGTCGGGTGACAGCCCGGTGTCCATCGGGTGTCGGCCCGGTGTCCGTTGGATGTCGTCCGGGTATCCGTCGGGTGACAGCCCGGTGTCCGTTGGATGTCGTCCGGGTATCCGTCGGGTGACAGCCCGGTGTCCATCGGGTGTCGGCCCGGTGTCCGTTGGATGTCGTCCGGGTATCCGTCGGGTGACAGCCCGGTGTCCATCGGGTGTCGGCCCGGTGTCCGTTGGATGTCGTCCGGGTATCCGTCGGTTAGTTAGTTAGTTATTTGAGTTTTAGGGCGCCTCGACCAAAATTGTGATCATTTAGCGCCCATAACGTTCATTTAACAAGCTAAAATCCTATCGTGTTACTGAGGTGAGTATATGGAATGGAATCCTACCGCTCTGAGGTATTTAAATATATTACCAGAATGAACTATTTCCGAGTCATCTGCTAGAATGTCGCGATATGTTAAATGTCCGATCCTATTTCCAAAGAACAACCTTCGCTCCCTTGAAGTGTTGGCACGAATAAAGCACATGTCGCACCGAGAGGGCTTCCAGACAGCGGGGACACTCGGGTCTGTCTTTCCCGCAGAGGAGGTATTGGTGAGTAGCGTGTGTGTGGCCGGTTCGTAGTCTACATAAAGTCACCTCGTCACTCCTGGATCTGAGATGGCATGATGACCAGTCCCCAAGTTGTGATTTTATTGAATGCAGCTTATTGTTGGACTGTGCGTTCCAACTCATCTGCCACTTAGCCTTCATGTATGATAGGATTCCAGGGATATGGTCCCTGGCTGGAAGTGAGAGAATAGAGTATCCGTCGCCGAGATAGAATAGAGAGTATCCGTCGGGTGACAGCCCGATAAACATCGGGTGTCGGCCCGGTGTCAGCTCGGTGTTCGTCGTCCGTCGGGGTCAGCCCGGTGTCGGCCGGGTGTCAGACCGGTGTCGGCCCGGTGTCAGCTCGGTGTTCGTCGTCCGTCGGGGGCCGGGGACCGGTGTCGGCCGGGTGTCAGACCGGTGTCGGCCGGGTGTCAGACCGGTGTCGGCCCGGTGTCGGCCGGTGTCGGCCGGGTGTCGGGCCCGGTGTCAGCTCGGTGTCAGCTCGGTGTCGGCCCGGTGTCAGCTCGGTGTTCGTCGTCCGTCGGGGTCAGCCCGGTGTCGGCCGGGTGTCAGACCGGTGTCGGCCCGGTGTCAGCTCGGTGTTCGTCGTCCGTCGGGGTCAGCCCGGTGTCGGCCGGGTGTCGGCCGGGTGTCAGCCCGGTGTCGGCCGGGTGTCGGCCGGGTGTCGGCCGGGTGTCGGCCGGTGTCGGCCGGGTGTCAGCCCGGTGTCGGCCGGGTGTCGGCCCGGTGTCGGCCGGGTGTCAGCCCGGTGTCGGCCGTGTCGGCCGGTGTCGGCCGTGTCAGCCCGGTGTCGGCGTGTCAGCCGGTGTGGCCGGTGTCGCCCGGGTGCCGGGTGTGCGGTGTCGGGGTGTCGGCCGGTGTCGCCCGGTGTCGGCCGGTGTCGGCCGGTGTCGGCCGGTGTCGCCGTGTCGGGGTGTCGCCTGTCGGCCGGGTGTCGCCCGGTGTCGGCCGGGTGTGCCCGGTGTTCGTCGTCCGTCGGGGTCAGCCCGGTGTCGGCCTGGTGTTAGCCCGGTGTCGGCCGGGTGTCAGCCCGGTGTCGGCCGTGTCAGCCCGGTGTCGGCCGGGTGTCGGCCGGGTGTCAGCCCGGTGTCGGCCGGGTGTCGGCCGGGTGTCAGACCGGTGTCAGCCGGGTGTTGGCGGTCGACCATCACTCATTGGCGACCTGCTTCCATTGCTGGTGACGCACGTGTCATTTGCAGACGGAGAAACACGGCGGAGATAATAATATCACCTCAGTTCACCGGCGACACACGAGACGTGAACAACGCAGTGAACAGGCACGAGACGTGGCCAGCGCAGTGCAGAACCCGTGTTTGCTGAGGCAGAATCTGCGAGATTATCCGACCACTGTTTAATGGCAGAGTAAACAGTGACCGCGACCTCATTTTGACGCACGTGCGGAGAGCTGATCTGCTTCAGACGCGCCCGTATTAGTCTTGTGCCTTAGATTGCATCCACAAGGTTATCGAAATGCTCCAAACTCTTGATTCAAGGCTGCTGTAGCTGAGCAACAGAAGAGATTACATTCAGAATGGGCCACAAGCTGCAACTATAAATCATGGGATACTTATCGAACGAAAAGCGTAATTTGGCTTCAAGCTCGCGGAGACTGGTTCACAAGAGACCTCGGGCAGCTAAAAATATCACACGGAAGCATTCCCGTGTGAGCATCCAAATGACGTAATGGGGAATCTGGAACTGTCCATGCAAGTGAAGCAAGGCACCTTGCCGGCCATCCCATGGCTTCCACGCATATCAACGCTGTTCATAGTACACCATCACTATCTGACCACCGGCGCCGCCCCATCCCGCCCCCAATAAAAAGGTAGACTAACGGCCCCACATCACCAGTTTATCACAGCAGCACCTTTGCGCGCATCCTCTCGGGCGGTCTCGATGCAAGACTGTTAATACCAAGCCAAGGCCACGGCGCGGACCCGACGACCGAAGTTCTCTGCGCAAACCCATCGACAAGCCCACCAGCCTGAGATCCGGAGCACGGCACGGACTGGTTGCCATCAGCGTGTCGACGCCGGCAAAGCCGCCGATGCTAAGCCAGCATTGATCGCGAGCGTTGGTGACCGACGTTGCTGTGTCGCGCTGTGTCCTGGCAGCGTGACCGACGACACCAGAGCACCACACGGTCCGCACCACGCCGTGTTGGCGACCCTGACCGCACTCAATTGTCTACGTGGCGGCCACCATTAAGACTCGTCGAACTGCACACACATGTGCGGCGTCGGCGAGCTGTTTGGCCGCCGGGCGTCTCTGAGCGGCTCGCTCCACCTGTCGGCGGCCGGGCCGCGACGCGGCACGGCTCGCACGCGTCCCGCGACAGCAGGCTGGCCGGACCATCGCGCCGCGCGGCGGACGTGACCGCGTGAATGAGACGCGCCGGCGGCGAGCGACACCGCCTCCAGCCCGGTGGCCAGTCGTGACGCGTGACGCAACTGATCGCGCTCCGGACAAGAGTAGGCCAATGCCGGCACTCGGACGAAATCAACTGTCTTGCCAACCCTCCCCAAACACACGCTGGCTTTATTTTGCGTAGAAGTAAGCTAAACACTAGCAAAACAGTCTGAACCATCTGGAGACTGTCACCCGCCCATCCCCGCATTCAGCACCTCAACGTCACATACACTATATCGTGAAAATAATTGAATGTAAATGTACACTTGCCTGATCTCGCTTGCAAAAACCACTCGCTTTAAAGGCGGAGGAAATGTCTTCTATGGTCCGCCACGCCTCTAAACACACACTCTCCCCCCCCGCCCCCAACTGATCGCGGTCGAGACAAGGACAAACGGGACGATCAGCTAGCTCCCTTGACTGATGATAGCCAAGGCTGGAGACGATTATGGTGATGTGTGGCATAACAGGCCGTGTTTTCATCCACCTCGGTGGATTCAATAGGGGCATGCGAGAAAAGAACTCTGGAAGGAAGCTAGAGTCGAAATAACATCGGAGTACTACAAACTCGAAGTCACTTTGCATAGGGAAATAATGAAAGAAAAGCGTTAAGCATGCAATTAATGTAATTTACAAGAGCCGTAGACACACATTTCCCTGCTTTCCAACCCACTAATCAAATGAAGATTAAACAACCGTGAAGTTTCATCAGTAGTGTACGCAAACTTCAAACGCATGGCCGGCCTACTCCCAACAGGCCAGTACTAACGAGGTCGGACTTGATAAGTCAGAAATCCGTCATCTTGGGCCCCGTTGGGTTCCAGTCCAAATGCCCGGGTTTTGATCGGAAATTCTGTAAGATTACGTGGCTCATGAGCAGGGTCGGAAAAATACTCTTCCTGGTTTTTGGCATCCAGAACTTTATCCTCTGAAAACAAAATTATCCTCTCCTTTTTCTCATTTGGAGGTTGAATGGTGCTGTTTGACAATGAACTGCTCTGTGATAAAGCACTCGACATGCATTGGGAAGTACACGCCGATATTCTGATGTCACAGGTTTGAAGAAAAATATCCTCTCCGTATTCTATTTTCTCAAAATGTTCCTTTCCATATCCAGGATTGGTTATTGGTTACCTACGACACGTCGACCGTTGAGTCATATAGCGTCGCCAATCTCTCACGCCGATTGGTCGCGGGCGAAGAGTAGCGACAGGTGAGATTCGAACCCACAATCTTTCGATTGTGAGACGAGCATCTAACCCCTAGACCACTCGTCCCCCCCCCCATATCCAGGATTATGGAGCACAAATCCAACCCAGGTCATGAGTCGACTTGGCACTTCACCACACCGCGGCCGGCCCCATCGATGCCGTCTGGCACGATGTGATCAGCTGATTTTGCATAAGTCAGCGCTTCGCATCAGCGGCCAGATGGTGCAAGCAGCCTCCTCCGCCCTCCAGGACGTCGCGAGCATCCGGAGAAAAACGATGAAAGTTATCTGGATTTCCGCCTCGATTTCCGCCGTGATGAGCCGACGAACACGCAATTTCCTCACGTATCTTCGGGCTTCGGGGAATCTGAAGCGCATCCGTTTGTTTCATGAGTATGTCCTGATTTTCCTCTTCTACTCCTCGTCCCGCCACCCTTGGCCGTAGGTGCGCTGCAGCGGCCGCAAAGCAACAAGCTCTGCTCTCGTGGCTAGTAATGCACGTGAAGAAACGACAAATTCAGCGCTATCAAACGAGTAAACAGCAGCAACGCCGCCGTCTTCGGAGCAGGCATGTCGGGCATCTGGGCAGCCAATGAGCGCCAGATGGTGGATCTGGTTGATACTTTGGATTGCGTAGGAATAAACAACGTCCTGGAGTTCCGAAATGTTCACGGAAAACGACACTTATCATAAACCTGCATTGATCTCTGCGGACAAAGCTTTGACCCCTGAACTGATTTTCATGAAACTGCACAGCATTCAACTGTAGTAACTATTGCCTTTACTACTAGCTATTACCATACGCGATTCCTGCCTTCATTGTTACCACAATCTCGCAGGCAGATGCGGTGTCACTGTTCATCTCTCAATATCACATTTTGTCTGCGTGCTTTCAAATCGTGTCGCCAGATTGCTTCCACGTCATCAGAAGTTGTGGCGTCTTTGTCTGCTACCGTTCACTCCACAACACATGAACTCCTGGACACTGGGAATATGCATCAATAAAGCAACGCATGTGTTCGTCTCAGGACGACACCAATGCCGACTGTGACTGAAATGTTCAGGTTGTGCCCTGGCCCACCGTACGGACCAACATCGAGTTTCGGGTCTTGCCACCGTATAACCACCTGGGCCAGGCACCAGTGCCTACAGCTGGCTGATTAGTTGGTTAGCTATTGATTTGGAGGCGCTGCGACCAGATGTTTTCATGTAGCTCCCCGAGTATCTACGGCGGTATGATCCGAAGCGAGAATGAATGAGTACCACTGGATTCCAGGGATTTTACCCACCTCAGTCTAGCACAAGGTATATACATACACTTTATTGGCCCCAAGAGCCACCATATCAGAAATTAGATTCAGCTTTGGCTGAACCTCTTAGTTATATCAGACTCTGCTGTGCAACACATAGCTCTTTTGCACATACCAAAATGAACATCATGTTATTAAAATATAATTTCCAAACAATGAAGGCATTGTGGCAATGGCACATCCAAGTTTAATTTGTATGTGTGTGGACTGCTAACATACAGCAGCCGATATCATTGAAAACCATTTCTTCAAATATAAACCATCTAAAAGCAGAATACAATTTTACCCAGCTGATTTGCCAAACATGTTTAAAAGTTTTGAGAAAATTTGACTATAGAGTTTCAACCTGATGTATGTATTAGCTCATTTAAAATATCAAGTGTCACACATTGAATCATTACATTCCTGCAGGAGTGTCAGTAGTTGGATTTTAACCACTTAGCAGTGGTTTGTGATATGCCTTCAGCAGTTATCTCAGTTTTGATTGGTAAGCTGTAATATCCCCCACCACCTCCACAAATATATTCTTGAATTCAAGCAGTTGCGGTTGGAAATACATTCACCTAGTCATGGTCTTACAATTTTTTGTAATACTTTCCTAGGGCAGTCTCGACCATTCCCTCTGCAGAAGGTAAGGTGCATCATGAGAAGGGAGGAGAGACACTGCAAAGACAACTTATTGCAATGGTGGCAAGCTCAAAAGATAAGGAGTAGCTGGCAGAGTGGGAAACTTACTTTCCGGGTTGGGAGTCGGAGTGCATACCGATTTCTTCCGGAGTACATTTTCATGGACATTATTTTTTTATGCATGGAATCTGTTTACCAGTAACTGACCGAAAAAAACTAAATCAGTACCTACATAATATGCATAAGTAATATCATTCTCATTTTTGGTCAAATCAAATGCCAAAACATACGAACAAAGAAGTGAACAATGGATGGCACTGCCCGGCAGTGACCCGTAATAATCAGCACTGTTTTGTTTCTTATAACTCACAGGAGAAATGCATTTTCCTTTCACTGTTGGTCTCAGTACAAGGCTAGCCATATGAAAAACAAACAAAAATACTTCACACTTCACCCTCAGCTCAGAGCGCATACCTACCTACGCAGCCAATTTCCCACGTAATACTAACGCAACTCCGCTACCACACACGCCACAGTTGGATGTGATCAAAGCAAAGAATCAGTCAAGGTCATGTGTTTACAGTGTGACACTGTTAACCATGTGTTCAAAGTTGCTAATGGTTATGACGTCATATACAAAATACCTTGCATTGATTGGTTGACAGACAGATTTCAGAACAGAAAATGCTAACGCAGCCAATTCTGATCGGTGGCATCCGGGACTCCGGAGACGTCTCTTAAAACTGTCAAACTTTCCCACTATAAGGTGGCAGGAACACAGGCATTCCGAGACGTGGCTCCAGAGCTGGAGATCAGTGTTCTCAGTGTGCATGTGCATCATCTTGCAAGTTGCTGTTGGCGTGTTGTTGTCGGCAATCCCGGTGGTTGAGATTGATGGAGTGTGTGAAGCTGTAGTCCGGCTGCTGACTGCTACAAAAAGTGATTAGTTTGAGTGGTGACCGTAAATGGAATAACCAGCGTTTTTTTTTGGGTGTCGTTCTGTGTTTGTTTTTATTGACATCTTTGTTCCCACATTTGTGTCAGAGTACATGTGAAGCCCATCCTATCCAGTATGAACCCAGAGTGCAAAAATGTTTTCAGATATAATATCTCTTAAGAAGTGCCTTAATTCCCACCCTGGTAGCTGGTTTTATGCAATAAGCATGATGGACACAGAGCTTCAGAACTGGGAGAGGTTGAGCTAACTATGCTCTTGGCACTCCAGCCTAAATTAGATTTGCATGTGCACATAATTCAAAATCAGGCCTCATGGATCCACCTCATGGGAGCCTCCTGGCAAATGAATGCATCTGTGAGCACCAGCACTAGAATGCTGGTATATAAGAGCCAGCCAAGGAAAACTGGCACTGAGTGAGTGCCCAATGCAGGCAATGACAGTGCCAATCCTGATTCATCTTGATTGCAGGTTTTCATCAGAGTACTGTGAGCTTTAAATACACTTCAGGACCATAGCTACAATGGTAGCACTTTGTGCAGATACACTGTCATTTCACCACCAATAACATTTACAAGCATTCACCATATGCAAAGTACATTTGCCCAGGAATTTAGCATTCAACACTCAATAAATAATATTGGGTGCCAAATGGCCACGTAGTTGGTACATCCTTTAGCCCAAATAATCAATTGAAACCCTAAAACACAATCAGAACTGCACTGAAAACCCTCGTACACAACTTCAATCCTGCATATCTGGATTTTGAGGATATTTCTTGCCACATCATGCACTACCAATATGGCTTCCAGCATCAAATTCATGGATACATCATGACAGCATATGTAATATTGCTTGGTTTTCAATTTTATTGATTTATTAATTATTTGAGTTTATGGGTTCATCCATTGCTAGTGGCTGAGAGGAACATTACATCCATATAACTGGTATGGCACAATCCAGTACACCTACCCAGCTAATATACAAATAACACCATAAACATTCTGCAGTCAGCAGTTTTATAGTGACAACACTACTTGCTGCTTAGCAGTAAGCATATATTGTGATCTGGGAGGAAAAATAGTTGATAGTTAGGTCAAAGGAGTGAGCAAGGACAGCTACATCAAAGACAATATTACACAAACTGCAACCATATCAAAAACATTCAAGAAGTACCAAAACAAACATACTTTGAAGTGCATTAAGATACCTACACTGCATGCAAGCATAGGGCAAATAATTCACTCACCTGATAAGCTAGCATGTCCTTCTCTTCTGGGCCAGCTGGTTCATATGATGGCTGATTTGGCCCAAATGGTCCTTTTCCTGGATATGATGTACTTCTTCTGAATTTGTTTGAAGACAACACCATGCCTCCACCACCTTGGCTGAAGGTTGGACTGAACTTTTTGTTCATGCTGGCCATATTTGGAGGCATATTTGCAGACATTTGAGCCAGGTGAGATTGTGGACTGAGACTGGACACCTGTCGGCCTCGGTTCCAGCCAGGCATCCCTGTGAGGTTATGCTGGGCTGGCAGTCCTCCACCCCAACTGTTTTGCTGGGGCTGAGAAGCACTCACTGTTGACCATGATGGATATCCCTTGCTTGCCATGTACGGATTTTGTGGCCTGCTTGGTGGCATGTTATGAGCACCCGTGATGGCCCTCCTTTGAGATGGGCTAGGCTGTGCCATGCTGAACTGGGCATTCATCATGCCATTTGGGCTGGAGCTGGCCATTTGTGAGTATGGTGGAAATATATTTTGGTGGTATGATGCACCATTCAAAGCCTGCATGCCACTGAGGAAGCTGTCATCTACAGAACTGGTTGACCAAAGGCTTGATGGGGAGCCACTCAGACTGCCATTGAGCATGACAGGACTACTCTCAGGGTATGAATGACCAAGGTGGAGAGATGGACCAAACCCAATATTGGAAAGACCACTTGCACCACTGACATTTTGCGTCAAACCTGAATGGTCTGCTAGGCCATTCTTATCCATCGACTTCAGCTTCCCTTGGCTACTAGCATGGTTTACTAGAACATTGCTCAAACCCAGCACATTTTGACTATCTTCACTATACCTTTGACTATCTTCACTCAGTACTTCTGGGTTAGATGAAAGACGAGGTGGTGACTTGCTTGATGTCTTCTCAATCAACAAATCATCTTGCTGCATTGTAGGCCCGCGGTGCTCTTCTACTTTGGTAAGCGGTTGGCCAGTCGGATTCACGAAATAAGAGGTTCCCGAAGTTGTCGTTGGGGTAATATCTGAACAAATGGCACTAATATTCGAGGAAACATTGAATTGCAAGTCACCCATTGGCCTGTTACCTTACAGCTTTAACTACCCCCTCACAACCCCACCACCAACGAACTAGGACTCAAAACCGCACGCGCATCACCCTCTTCGACCAGCCTTCTGCGGTCAACAATCCAGAAGTTTGTATCGGAAAAGTTCACAAAGTATCCCGAGATGGCGCTAGTATAGAACAGGTGATATTCTATAGTATATAGAAGAACTTACATGTTAATGATTATATAGAGAAGTGATATAGCCCGTAGTCAAATTTAGCGAAAATTTTCAAGTATAATAAACATGAAAAAATTCATGAAGGAAGGCCTTACATTGATCCATGCAGGTCAAAATGTAGATATGTACGCATAGCATGCAGAAAACAATCCCACCAAGAAGCGATGAAACACCGAAATATATATAAATTCTTCAATTTTATTATTTTTTGCAATTCATTATCACTTTCTGAAAACATTGAATGAATGCTAAAAGATTTTCTAGCATATCTAGTATATCTTAATCTGGCAAAATACGAGAACTTTTACAATTACAACAGTTCAGATACATAAACAACGCATTAACATTTGCAGGCCAAGCCACAGGAAGTCTTAAGTGATATAAACCTTGGAAAACTTGGTTAGGCATTTGGTTAAATATAATATAGGAGCGAGCAAGAAAACACAAAAGGTGAGAAATGACTGTGAATATAGCAACATGCAACAAGACTTAGATTAATAGGCAATAGAAATGGAACCACATTCAGCTGATACCTTGCTTGGGAATAACCCAACTTTTTACTTTGATGACGAGGCCTAAGTAGGTAGGTAGGTACCTACCTACCTACCTACCTACCTACCTACCTACCTACCTACCTACCTACCTACCTACCTACCTACCTACCTACCTACCTACCTACCTACCTACCTACCTACCTACCTACCTACCTACCTACCTACCTACCTACCTACCTACCTACCTACCTACCTACCTACCTACCTACCTACCTGCTCAAGATTTGAGCTATATCAATATGAAATTGTTTTGGTAGATTTGAGGTTGAAGGTAATAGGTATTTGATTTCTTAGAATTTCATTTTCCAATGCAGTGTTTATGAATGGTTAACATGATGTGACCACTCATTTCCTCTGCAAATTGCCTACTTTTCAGTCAGCAGGCAAAATAACACCAAAAAGTGGCTGGTAGTCAGATTGTAGCATAAAAATAATGTTCAAAGGAAAGAAAAAAGATAGCATAACCTTACATCACCTAGCCTAACCTTCCATGCAAGAATACAATGTATTCTTATCAATGAAACATTTTTGAACAGTTTTTATCTCAAAATTTGTAAATGACAAAACCTAGCCGGTAATCTTTACCTTTTGGCCGACATACTGCCAAGGTTAGTGATTTGTAAAGAGGTGTACAGTGACGTCACAGGAGTCAAGGAAGTGACGTCACAGGAGTCGGGTGTCGATGACGGTTACGAACATAACCTAACCTAACCTAACCTAAATTAACCTAACCTAACCTAACCTAACCCAACCTAACATAACCCAACCCAACCTAACCTAAGCTAACCTAACCTAGCACATCGACACCCAACTCCTGTGACATCACTGTACACCTCTTTACAAATCACTCACCTTGGCAGTATGTGTCGGCCGAAAGGTAAAGAAAGCCAACCTAGCCTAACCTAACCTGACCTGTTTTCAAGCAATGGATTACAAAATAAAAAGCTTGACATTTTGTCTCAACCTAAGGTAACTGAAGGTACTAAACTCAGTCTAAGGTAACTGAACCTAACATAACCCATTGGTTTGCTTGGAAGTAAAATGTGTATAAGACTTGTCTTGTGGACACCTTAAGCTGCAATAATACCATTGCTTTTGCATCCTGACCTTGATGCCTAAAATTGTGTATTTGGACACACTGAGCATACAGAAAGCAAAGGTCTAATGACCTGGAAGGACACTACATTAGGAAAAAACATATGTGAACATGGGAATTTGGGTCAATGTGCTTTTTAATCCTGATGCTGAACTTCAGGAAAAATGTAGTGCTATATTTTCTAGCATCATTAAGATAATGTAGCCACTCATATCTAATGTAAATGCTTTTGTCTGTTGGCAACCATTTACTGTGCAGGTAGGTAAATCCTTGCAACACATTGTGACTCATTGATATCACTCCACCTTTGGATCATCTCAGTGCCTCCAGGCCATATCATAAAGTCATGGTCATCAAGTGGATATGACTCATCATAAAGTCATGATACAGTTTTACAGGGTCAATTTGCTCTCCTGTCTAGTCACTTTAGATCCTTCTAAGCCATTTTTGGCTTTAACTAAATCATTACAGATATGCACAAAAAAGTATATCATACAGCATTTAATATTAAGCCAAATTGGTTTTATTCAATCCATTTTCACCTTCATTGACACCAATTATGGTTTGGTGGTGGAAAAAAATGATGTTAGACAGTGTCTTTAGTATAATTTTAATAAACCATTTTGTATTCTGAAACCAATACCCCAATATGCAAAGTAGTCATTGCATCAGCATCCTACTAGTGAGCTGTGTTGTGAATATGTATTATTTGTGGGGTGTGAGCATGTCAGGAGTATCAGGTATGGATGTGTAAACTTGGTTGGTATCAACTGAAATATACTTTTGTTGTCATTTTATCTACTGCTGCTCAGAAAATTGGCTTATTACAGCATCTTTAGCTAATTTAATCATAGCTCCAATTTGTCATCTGGCCAGACCATATCACATTTTGAGCAAACCACTTCAATCCAAATAGAGGTAGGGGGTAGACATTTTTTGTTCTGGATATTGGTCATTCCACCTTTTTTTATGTAATATGATCAAATTCTATGAAGAAAGAAATTAGAAATTTTTTCTGCAAAACCCATCAGTACCGACATTTTGCTGTTTAACCCTTTATAAGCTTACCCATGAATTTGGCCAAAATTCATATTTTCTCAGTTTTGGTGCTAGAGAGCGAATTTTTCATTTATTGAAAACGCAGACCCTAAATTTGGTCTTAAAAGTGTGCTTAATTTTGAAATCTGTTAAAAAAAAAATAGGCAACTTCAAATTGGCCATATCTGACTTCGCTTGGGAGATATATCGTGCTCAAATCTGATTGGTTGAGGAATTGGATAATTACCCAACAGTATTTTTTTCAGATCCTTATAGTCGATTTAGTGGAGGTAGGTAACTTCAAATTGGCCATATCTGGGTTTGTTTGGGAGATATAGCAATTTAATTACAGCTAATTATGCTAATTAGTTTAATTAGGTGGTGCTGATGAATTTCGAATTAATCAATATTTTTTTAATTTTTTGCGAGGTATGATCAAATGACAGCGAAAAACATGGAATCCGCCATGCACGAGCACAATTACAAAAGCTGGCTCCATACCCCGACCCTCATCCAAAGGCGCCATGGTGCCAAAGCTCTACACTAACAAAATTCTTCTGAAAAGAAAGTTCAGTAATTTTGTCTGCACTGGAAATGGCTATCATGTTCTTATGTAAATATAATAAATGGTACAAAGAATATTTCAATCTGAGTAATGTTCTTCAATTTAGACAGTCACAGGGGCTATAATTATAGGTTAGTCGTTAAGACTGAAAACCATTGAAGAGCCAATAGGTTTTCAGTTAAACAGGTTCAGTCCCACAGGCTGATAAGTGGAATAATCTGTCTGTGATGTTGTGGGTAACCCATCATTTATTGTATTAAAATTAGAATGGATACATTAATTTGGTTCACAAAATGTATTTGCGAATTGTAAGTTATGCAGTAGGGAATGGGAATTGGATGGAGCAAGATTTATCCCAGTAGGTGTGCACCATGCAGGTCAATATAGGATGGACATTTGGTTCTTACTGGGCCATGGTTATCTAGTTCGAGATAATGCTTGTAAATGTGGAATTTTGCTTGTAATAGGACATGCACCTGGCAGTGGATTCACTACTGGTGTTTGGGCATGTAATGTCATACATACCAGTATAGTTGTCCAAGCTGCACAGCATGGCTGCAGAAAAAGCACTCAGGAACACTCAGAACAGCATTCTCCCACTACTTGCACTTCATCATGCCCATCATTTTGCAATATGTGTGCAGATGTTGTGCTGGATGTGTTTACTTGGGGTAACTGAGCAGCCAGAACCAAAGTAGACCTCATTCCATCTACTTGCTATTCTGCAGGCCATGGTGACCTGGCAGATGTATGGTATCCTGCATTTGCTGTGCCTGCATGAATAAGTTGCAGTATTTGTCTAATCCCGAAGAATAGCATACCTACTCCCTTGGACCCTTGCATGCTCATCATGCACATCAGTGCATTGCATGCTGTGCTATGGTTGCAGTAAATGAAAATGTTTGAGTAGCATGTGGGTGTCTTCCTATAAAGATAGTATCAAAACAAAGTGGTTCAATTTTAGGGGAATGATCTCACACCAGGGTTTGAAAAACAGCCTTCTCCTACATTTTTGCAACCCTAAACATTCTCCTCCAAAACATCCATGAACATTGTCCTCTCCAGCGAATTATCCTCTGCTTTTCTTGTCAAAAGAGTAAATGGACATTCTTGTGATGTTGTCACTGCAGCATTGATTGCAGCTGTTTGCGTAAATGGCTCAAAATATTTGTTTTCACTATATCCAGTGTGTGCACTTGGCAATAGGCAGCTTGCACGATGAGGAGTCTGTTTCAGAGTTGTCACTGTCTGATCTGAGGTGATTACAGACCATTTATGATGTGTATCATGGCTGTCGTGTATGCTATGCATCCTTGATGTATATCTGATGTAATCATCATCATATTCCACCATGCTCACTGTCCCGAAGTTGCAATCCTTTGCAAGCAGCTTCAAGGCTTGCAAGTACTGATCAAGAAATTGTCTGTGCTTTGGCAAAGATTGCTAGCAAAGATCTTGCTCTTTGACTTGATTTGCAGTGCATCAAGAATACTTGTATCATTAGCATATGCCTGTCAGCCAGCTACATATTCATTAACTGGTGAAGCTACATACCTGATCCACAGGTTGACCTTGGCACTAGGAGGCTCGAACAAGTGTTAGAGCCTCCTAGTGCTTTCAAGAAGTTATTGAATATAATCTGTTAGTTAGTTATTTGAGTTTAAGGGTGCTTCGACCAAAGTGTGATCATTTAGCACCCATTGAATATAATCTGTCAGTGGAGCCATTGTTTTGTTCAGTTGACATTATCAGGACATGCATTATGGGCGCAAAATGACCAATGCAGTCGATGCACCCTAAAGCACAAATCCACATCAGGACATGCATTACATCTCTTGGTCTTCATGAATCTCTTCATTTCTAATCTGTATAATATAGTATTAATAAATTGCAATAGCCTGATCTGCTAGGCTCTGCTAGGCTTTGTTTGTATTGGAATGTAGCTGGCATGTCTGAAAGGCACAACATGATGTATGTCATTAACATGCAGAGATGAAGTGGAATTGTAACTCAATATATGAGTGGGATAACCTATTATGCACAATTTTCCATGAGTTAGCAATGTTTGTAAGCATCTTTGAAACAGCACTGCTGTATGGAAATAAAACACACCAATAAAACATGCAGATGCTGACTGAGTGGTAAGAAATGTATGTATCACTGCCCAACAACATAGCATACTGGTAGCAAATGTTGGCAGTGTGTTGTATATAAGCATGCCTCATATATAATACATGCAGGAATTATAAATAGTAATCATTCAAAAGACACCTTGATTTTGGTGGTGAATTATATAATTACTATTTCAGAATGTGTGTCAGAAGCAAGGGAATATTGAGTGATTCGTGTAATTATACAGTGGCAGCAATGGAAATCTGATGAATGGCCAATCTGCACCCAAGATTTCAGGTCAGCGTGTATTCCACAATAGGCTCTACCACTTCCTGTAAAATATGCAAGAAGATTCAACCAAATGTGCCCACTTATGGTGATTCAATCTAGATGGTTCTGATGCTGCATTCATGCACATCTCATGGTGCATCCAGGTGTAGCCTTACATGTATCCATGATTAAGGAATACTAACAGTTCTTACATTTCTGTATGAACTGATTAAACCTAGTGTACTTTGCTCTGAACTGACCATAAGCACATGCCACTACTTCCATGCATATGAATATTCCACTTGGAATATTCTGTACAAGCTTGGAGCCCCTACCTAGAAAAAGATATAGACAAGTTAGAGAGAGTGCAGCGCAAAGCAACTAGACTCATCAGTGGAATAGGTAACTTAGAATATGGAGAAAGGCTTGTGGCATTAGATATATACTCACTCAAGTATAGGAGATTAAGGGGGGACATGATTGAAATGTACAAAATTGTTAAAGGACTAGATCAGGTCAATTTAAATGGTGCTCTTCAGTTTAGAGTATCACATAGGGGTCATCAATTCAGGTTAGACAAGTTGAGGTGTAGGACAGTTAAGCGACAACAGGTATTCAGTCAAAGGGTTGTTGATCAGTGGAATGGGCTGCCTGCTGATGTTGTGGGGAGTTCCTCATTGAATGTATTTAAAAGTAGGGTGGATACATTTTTTAGACAGGAAAATCTTGTTTTGGGGTTCTAATTTGTGATGGATGGGGTGAGATGTATGTTAAGTAAGTGTGCACGGCACAGACCCCTTTAAGCAGGCATGGATGCAGTTAGAAAATTATTGATAAGGCATTCAATCCACATGTGTTAAAAGAGATCAGGGGAATAGGGCTGGAAAGCTAGCGTAGATAGGCATTGATAGGTGTGTGGGATATTGGAGGACTGGTTCTTCAGGATGTGGGATGGTTAGGGAGGTTCTTTTTACCAGGCTTATATTATCTTCCGTTTACAGACTTAACTGGATGGGCCCTTGGGTCTCTTATGAAGTCTAAACGCAACTTTATATAGGGTGTACCTAGCAGTGGATTCAGCACCTTCCTTTGGGATGTGATACTGATGAGATTGTCTATGGTAGCACAATGGGTATGATGGGAGGAGTTTGTAATTGTTGAGTGTGTTATGCAATGGCAAGTGAGTCTCTTATTAAGTGTAAACGCTTTATAACTTTATATAGGGTGTACCTAGCAGTGGATTCAGCACCTTCCTTGAGGATGTGATACTGATGAGATTGTCTATGGTAGCACAATGGGTATGAGGGGAGGAGTTTGTAATTGTTGAGTGTGTTATGTAATAGGAAGTGAGTCTCTTATTAAGTCTAAACGCTTTATATCTTTATATAGGGTGTACCTGGCAGTGGATTCAGCACCTTCCTTCGGGATGTGATACTGATGAGATTGTCTATGGTAGCACAATGGGAGTGTGTTATGCAATAGCAAGTGAATTGGTGCTAGATAGGCTGCGATATATAGTTTCCTAGGAACTTGAGGTAAGGGATTGGTTTGGGGTGAGAGTATGTACATTTCTAGTACCTTTTCCAGATAGGCTTAACCCAGATGGGCCCCTGTGGTTCTTATTAAGCCTTAACACTTTATGACTTTATGAATTATGAGCTTCAACATTTGAAGCTGAATATGTGCATATATAATTCAGATGTAGTTATCATTGTTCGATGTTCAATGCATTGCTGCTAAGTTAAAGTTTCTGCCATATTCCAGTGAATTATAATGAGATGTGATATCAGGCAATACTAGGAATGATTTGTGCTGCAAAATCCAGAAGCAAGCATCAAATGGATGGTAAAATGCTTATTTTATACCAAGCATGATGCTTTTGTCACAGTTAGTATAAATCAGGAGTGTTGTGCATCTTTTGTTAGTTTTGATTTATGTCTCCTTTTCTTGCTGCCCCTACTTTTGACATCCTGTGTCCTCACCCATGACCTTAGTTTGCATGCCAGTGAGTGTGTTTGGATGTGCAGAATGATGCCGTATTTGGTATTGCCAGGGAGCATGTTTGGATGTGCAGAATGATGCATTAGTTTACATGCAAAGGAGTGTGTTTGGATGTGTGGAATGCTGCCATAGCTTGCATGTCAGGGAGTGTGTCCGGATGTGCGGAATGAAGCCTTAGTGTGCATGGTAGGGAGCGTGTTTGGATGTGCAGATTGAAGCCTGAGTGTGCATGGTAGGGAGTGTGTTTGGATGTGCGGAATGTTGCCTTAGTGTGCGTGCCAGATAGTGCGATCGTGCACCACTTCGCACTCCGCATGCGGTGAGGCTCTCGCGACCCATCCTTGGCTGGCGGCCAGAGACGACCGTGCGACGGATTGCGCCTCGATTGGTTATTGATGAGGACGTAGTTCCTCATCCGTGGGGAAGGGTAGTGGCCGCCTGGGGCGATACGCCAGGAGTGCAGAGGGCCTCGATACTTGGACCAGGTTGGACGCTGTCGAGTTTTTCGAGCCGCGCGACTGATCCGGGCACACTGAGTTGGGTGAATGGTTTGAGCAGACGTGCTGCTGGATGGCTGACCGCAACGGTGCACGAGAATGGGCGCTGTATAACCAATGCAGTTGATGCGCCATAAAACCCTAATAACCAACCAACCAACCAACGGTGCACGAGAGGAACTGGTGGTACGAACGGTGAGAGGCACGGGTCGGTGTCTGTGTGTGGACTGGTGGAATTGTGGCTGTCCTCTGTCAAACCGTCAAAGCCATGCTCGTTTGGAAGTCCTGGCAATAGAGAGGAAATAACGGCAGTCTTGTTTTCGGGCAAGTTGTCGCAAACTAGGCGAGATCTAAACTAGACGTATCTTAGAGTTATCGGAAGGCCTGCGCAGGTGAGGGCCACAGCTTACATTGCCTGCCTGGGCAATGGGAGCATAAGTACTAACCTCCGGTATAGCATGGGCAAAGTTTCATGAAATTGATAATCTAGCTCAAGACATTTTTTACTGTGTAGCATGAACAAGGGTCGAAATTGTGTTTTGGTTTGTTTGTTCGCAATGCCGTTCGATAAGCTTGGAAGTTTTCCGTGGATATTTCACGTTTTGTATTTGTATCATGATATTGAACTTAAACAGGAGCAGTTGTTCAATCTCCCCATGCATCTCTGTGTGTGAACATAGGCTTAATGGCGCATTAAAAAAAATGTTTGTGCTTCGTGAACATCACATCACACATCGCACCACACGAGTCTCCACCCCCGTTGGACCATCAAAGGTAATACACGCCTCTGCACCCCCTCCCCCAGAAATACGTGAAATATCTCCCATGTTCCAGGCAGCTTGAGATAAGTGGGTTGTTGGATGGCGCTACATGAATATGACCATGGCGTATTTTCGAACTGGAGTTGTGAATTTGGGAAAAGAAGCTACGACAATAGCAGGGGCGAATCCAGGAATTGTCATTGGGGGTGCTTTATCTGTGAAGGAGCACCATTTATTCCGAGGGGCAGCCCTGACTGAAAAATCCGAGGGGTGCACTCGAGCACACTGGAGGGGCGCCTTTTTCTTCCGTTGGGTGTCTGGCTGAACAAAAAAATCGAGGGACTGCACTCGAGCACATTAAAAGGGCGCCTTTTTCTCTCAGAGGCATGCCTCTGGCTGAAAAATTGGAACAGGGTGCACTCGAGCCTTATCGGAGGGGCGCCAATTTCCATGCGGGGCACATTCCCCCAGTGCCGCCACCCCCCCCCCCCCCTTCCCCCGACTGTATCCACCCATGGACAATAGCCAGCCATAACTGATATGTTGTTCTCAATGGAAATACAGAATATGTTCAGGGCTGAGGTGTCGATAGGTTTCTGATTTCAATGCCGAAGCGAACGGGTGTGGTAATAACTACACAACAGGAGTGTCGCCCAATCATTGTCCTACGTGTCTCACGCCCTCATCATTTCCACCCGTGTTTCTCACAGTACGACCGTGCCACAGCATTGACCGTGTCGAGTGTGTGTCTATTCTGCGCGCCCAGTGTTAGTGAACCATACCGGACGAATACTCGGCGGGTACTTGGAATGAACCAGGCAGGAACTGAAGCATGCGTAGAAACACTACATCATGTTCGCTATGTGATCATTATGGCCGGTAAGCCCTAAACCCCCAAAACTTAGGCAACTTAGTTAGCTATGTTGGCTGCAAAGTTGTGACTTTTGGATGATCAATGGCAATGAGACTTCAATTGATGTTTAAACTAATAACTTTTCATTATATTTCCTACGTTTCGGCAATAGCCGAAACGTAGGAAATCTACTGGAAAGTTATTCATTTAAATATCAATTGAAATTTGATTGTCATCGATCATCCAACTAATTAGCAGTGGTGCTGCTGCCACACCTGACAGAGGCCACGTCCTGTGCCGAACAGGCGGCGAGATGGACGGCCACTCGGAGCCGCTGATGGGCTCGCGGGCCACCTACTCGGACCTGGAGCACCCGCTGTTCGGCAACAGCGAGTCCCGGCCACGGGTGAGTGCTGACCACCCGGCCACCACCCGATCCGTGTGTGGCTGGTGGCCGGGCTCTGTGTGTGTGGCAGCGGGTGAGTGCTGACCACCCGGCCACCACCCGATCCGTGTGTGGCTGGTGGCCGGGCTCTGTGTGTGGCAGCGGGTGAGTGCTGACCACCCGGCCACACCCGGCCACCACCCGGTCCGTGTGTGGCTGGTGGCCGGGCTCTTGTGTGTGGCAGCGGGTGAGTGCTGACCACCCGGCCACCACCCGATCCGTGTGTGGCTGGTGGCCGGACTCTGTGTGTGTGGCAGCGGGTGAGTGCCGGCCACCACCCGGTCCGTGTGTGGCTGGTGGCCGGGCTCTGTGTGTGTGGCAGCGGGTGAGTGCCGGCCACCACCCGGTCCGTGTGTGGCTGGTGGCCGGACTCTGTGTGTGTGGCAGCGGGTGAGTGCTCCCGGCCACCACCCGGTCCGTGTGTGGCTGGTGGCCGGGCTCTGTGTGTGTGGCAGCGGGTGAGTGCCCGGCCACCACCCGGTCCGTGTGTGGCTGGTGGCCGGACTCTGTGTGTGTGGCAGCGGGTGAGTGCCGGCCACCACCCGGTCCGTGTGTGGCTGGTGGCCGGACTCTGTGTGTGTGGCAGCGGGTGAGTGCCGGCCACCACCCGGTCCGTGTGTGGCTGGTGGCCGGGCTCTGTGTGTGTGGCAGCGGGAGAGTGCTGACCACCCAGCCACCACCCGGTCCGTGTGTGGCTGGTGGCCGGGCTCTGTGTGTGTGGCAGCGGGTGAGTGCTGACCACCCGGCCACCACCCGGTCCGTGTGCGGCTGTTGGCCGGGCTCTGTGTGTGTGGCAGCGGGTGAGTGCCGGCCACCACCCGGTCCGTGTGTGGCTGGTGGCTGGGCTCTGTGTGTGTGGCAGCGGGTGAGTGCCGGCCACCACCCGGTCCGTGTGTGGCTGGTGGCCGGGCTCTGTGTGTGTGGCAGCGGGAGAGTGCTGACCACCCAGCCACCACCCGGTCCGTGTGTGGCTGGTGGCCGGACTCTGTGTGTGTGGCAGCGGGAGAGTGCTGACCACCCGGCCACCACCCGGTCCGTGTGTGGCTGGTGGCCGGACTCTGTGTGTGTGGCAGCGGGAGAGTGCTGACCACCACCCGGTCCGTGTGCGGCTGGTGGCCGGGCTCTGTGTGTGTGGCAGCGGGAGAGTGCTGACCACCCGGCCACCACCCGGTCCGTGTGTGGCTGGTGGCCGGACTCTGTGTGTGTGGCAGCGGGTGAGTGCCGGCCACCACCCGGTCCGTGTGTGGCTGGTGGCCGGGCTCTGTGTGTGTGGCAGCGGGTGAGTGCCGGCCACCACCCGGCCCGTGTGTGGCTGGTGGCCGGGCTCTGTGTGTGTGGCAGCGGGTGAGTGCCGGCCACCACCCGGTCCGTGTGTGGCTGGTGGCCGGGCTCTGTGTGGGTGGCAGCGGGAGAGTGCTGACCACCCGGCCACCACCCGGTCCGTGTGTGGCTGGTGGCCGGGCTCTGTGTGTGTGGCAGCGGGTGAGTGCTGACCACCCGGCCACCACCCGGTCCGTGTGCGGCTGGTGGCCGGGCTCTGTGTGTGTGGCAGCGGGAGAGTGCTGACCACCCGGCCACCACCCAGTCCGTGTGTGGCTGGTGGCCGGGCTCTGTGTGTGTGGCAGCGAGTGAGTGCTGACACCCGGCCACCACCCGGTCCGTGTGTGGCTGGTGGCCGGACTCTGTGTGTGTGGCA